>JAJTUV010000540.1:860000-1121141 GCA_021653895.1 Mastomys natalensis
ATGCAACAGACCTCACACAAGACACTTACTGGGGGACAGGGGATAGGGTAAAAGGCTACCTCTGAGCAGGGACAAGAGAGAGAGCGGGAGGGTGACAGACAGACAGACAGACAGGATATTTGTGATGATTAGAGGTTTTATAAAGATTATGTAACTCATGAATACAGTGAACATGTGTCACATTTGGCAGCTGTAGACGACATGGCTACTGGCACTGAGCTGCTGAAGGCAGGCTTGAGCATCTGGTTCCTAACAATGACATTAGCTATAAAACTGAAATAATTATGTATCAATATGAAAACGTTCACCACATTATTTTTTGTCAAACTCAGACTTGTTTAAACGATTTGAAAAAAAATCAACAATTCAAATAATTTCTATGCTTAGTACAATATAAACACAACATCTAAGAATCTGTTAGTAAACCAGACATGGTAGAGCATGCCTGCAATCCCAAGCACTCATGCAGCAGAGGCAGGAAGACAGCAGCAAGTCTGAGACCATCCTAGGCTACGCAGTGAGACCTTATCTCAAAACAATGAAGAAATAAAATGCCAATAAGCTTGGAAACATGAATGTCCAATTAAGTAAAATCTTTATAAAATAACTTCTGACATTAAAATTTTAGTGCAAGCCTCCCTCTGCCCATAATTTTCCATCCAACCAATGAAAACAGTTCTTCTATCCAGGGCTGTATTCAAACAGGAAAAATATGAAATTGAGGTACATCTAAAGACCTCTGAAGAGGAAATCAAGTCTCAACTCTCTAGACATGCAAATCAAGGAGTTAGAGATATGCAAATCAATGTAACAAGACCACATCCTTTATACCCTAAAGAAATACAAGTTAATCAAGGTTATATATTCAACAATAACAACAAAAATATTTCTAGAAGACAGAACAGCAGTAGAGGGGGTCTGTAGCCAACTCTGTATTCAGCCTTTATTGCCAAAGCTGCAATGAAGAAAAAAGACACAAATTGATCCCAGTGGGGAAGAACCTCTTCTTGCTTTGGACTTGCCACAAGGCAGTCTAGTTTCAGGCATAAAAACCCCAGGCGACTGACTGTGATAGCCAACCCAACCAGCCAAGTTTCAAATTGAAGTGTATCAAGTGTATTAAGAAAAAACACTGTCAAAATACTTTAACTTTTTAAATAAGTCATTCATTAATAAATTATTTATATATGTAACATGTTTAAAATGAAAGCATCCACAATTCTAGACCATGTTGCTTTGGTCTTTACTCATTTCCACCTTCGGAGACAATGAGGGAGCTCTCTTCACCTCTAACTTAAGTGACCAACTCTCCCACTCTCTTTACTTACATTTTAACACATTTTTTTTAATTTTCAACTTAAAGAAATAACTAGCAAAACAACCTGAGGTGAATACTCTACTAGAAAATAATACTTCAATTTTTACATAACAGATGAAACCTTTGAATGGAAATTGTAATCAAAATCATTAATATTTAAAGTAGCTTAAAGTCTAAAAGTAAGATTAATGAATTCAACTGAATCAAAAGACTGAAGACACATCCTCACTCCAAAGTGTCTCTATGCTGCCCTCAGTGGCTCTTTCCTACCACCAAGCAACAGCTGAACTGCACCCAGGCCCACTCTAACACAATTCTGAAATCCTGTCTGAGAAAGAATGGTTACTGACCCAAGCTGAACAAACACTTGCTGGGCCATGTAAGATGAGTGAGACATGGTTGGTGTCTACCTTCACCTGGACCACAGTCAGGTAGAGGACCGCTGTGTGGTCTGAATGAGAATGACCTCCACAGGCCCATAGGTTTGCATGCTGGCCCACAGTTGGTGGAACTGTTTGGGAAGGATGGTTGTGGCCTTGTTGGAGGTGGGTGAGCTTTGAGGTTTTAAAAAGCCCACCCCAACATTCTCAGCTCGCTCTCTTCTCTTTTCTCTTCTCTTCTCTCTCTCTCCTCTCCCCTCCCCTCCCTGCCCTCCCTCCCTTCCTCCCTCCCTCTCTCTCTCAATGTCTCAACATGTAAGCTCTTAGTCACTGCTCCTACAATACGCCTGCCTGCCTCCTGCCATGCTCCCCGCCATGATGGCGATACACTCACCTTCTGGAATTGTGTGCCCAAATTAAATGCTTACTTCCATAGGTTGCCTTGATCATGGTGTCACTTCACAGCAACAGAAACAACAACTCAGACAACAACGTACTGCAAAGGCCAAGCCTGGCTCTGGGTTTATGAGACAACACAAGAAATACTGAATGGCCACTGCAGAAGAAAAGCTGTCACTACTGGAAAGGATCCTGGCCAGCAGTGCCTCTAACCTAGGCATGTGGGCACAGGTAAGTAATTGCCTTCCACCACACAGACAGCTTACATTTTCTTCTGCTATTGATGGGGTAAAACGGAACAAGCCTAGGACGGGGTAGAAGGGATAAGAATTGGAACTGAGAACAATGGTTTACAGAACACACAAGAACACATAATGGTATTCTAACAACATGAATGAAACAAAATATCAAAAAAAATTTCTTAAAAGGCAGAAGCTATATAATTCTATGCACATGAAGCTCAAAAATAGCTAAAACTGGACTGGAGAGATGGCTCAGCAGTTAAGAGCACTGACTGCACTTCCAGAGGTAATGAGTTCAATTCCCAGCAACCACATGGTGGTTCACATCTATAAAAAGATCCGATGCCCTCTTCTGGTATGTCTAAAGACCACTACAGTGTACTTACATAAAAATAATAAATCTTCCCCCAAAAAAACAGTTAAAACTAAACCAGGCTAAAGAAATTTCACAAGGCTATTAGATTTAGATTGAAAAGAGTTAAGGAATTTTGAGATAATGAAATTTTCTATATATACATGAGTGGGTCAATGTAAATTATAATATAGTCATTCAATTCTGTACTTTAAAGTTCACACATTGCTAAAAGTTAATTATAACATGACAAAAAAGAAAAATCCATATCCAATGTTGCAGAATCCCAAGTAAGGCAGATATGTGTCCCTGCAGATGTGTAACCAGAGGAAGGTTCTTATAGGTACTGCATATTTAATAAGCTCCTGAGACACCCACAAGACCTTAAATACAGTGTAAGCCTCTTCTCTACTTCAAGCCGCTTGGCAGCTTCACCATCTGTGATTCTTTTTTAGTTTCTATTCTAAGGCCATGTTTACTGCCTAATGGAGTTTTATCATTTCAAAAACTTTACATTTCTAAAAAGCACTCTTCACAAAATATCAGACACAAAATTTACATTTCTAAAAAGCACTCTTAACAAAATATCAGACACAAAATATCAGCAAAATTACCTTTTTAAAAGTCAACAGTCGCCGGGCGGTGGTGGTGCACACCTTTAATCCCAGCACTTGGGAGGCAGAGGCAGGCAGATTTCTGAGTTCCGAGGCCAGCCTGGTCTACAGAGTGAGTTCCAGGACAGCCCAGGCTACACAGAGAAACCCTGTCTCGAAAAACAAAAACAAAAAAAAGTCAACAGTCCTTAGAAGGCCAGCAGAGAGTTACATGAGAAAAGCCACGACAGAGCTGGAGAGAAGAGCAGTAGACTAAGTGCTTGCTGTGCAAGTGTGAAGACCCAGGCTCAGATCCCAGCTCCCACAGACAGCCGGCACAGTAGCCCGCCTGTAACTCTAGTGCTCAGAAGGCAGAGACAGCTAGCTGTCCCTTTGGTGAGCTGGCTATCTAGACAAGGTTGAGAGAGAGAGCCTTTCTTCCCTAAATAAAATGCAGAGTAACCTCTGGCCTCCAAACTCATATACACTTATGACTAAACATGCCAGTTCTCACATTACAGTAACAGAAAGAAGTCATGGCTTAAATGTTTGTTTTGTTAAGGAAGTAAAGTAAAATCAACAGAAAGGTACTATTTTCTCTCCACTACAGAAAAACAAAAACAAAACAGTCAACACATCTTGTACTACCTAGTGGGAGATCACCAGCAGTGGTTAAAGCAACACCGACCACATTTTCTGACATGCTACAATGCTAGGGCCCTGGAAGCAGACCTCAGTAAGAGGTCTCAGGAGACCTCAGTACTAAAGAAAGAACACTAAGACTACTCCAGCGCTCTGTGCCTGTTTACTCCTATTAATCAACTGAACCAAGATGGTCAAAGAGTTAAAAGCATATTACAAAATTTTATTGAAATTCTTTAAATCTAGACTTGTAGGCACATTTTAAAGTTATAAACTCTTTTTTTATTAATCCAACTTTATACTTTACATACTTATACATACTTTAATATGTAACATTTAATAAAGTGTTCTACTTACCTAAATTTTGGCTTAGTAACATCTCGATGCAAGAATAATCTCATCCAAAATTAAATCAAGCCTGAAACAATACATGTAAAAAAACAATTGCTTAGGTTTCTCTTGCTTCATTTCAGGTAGGAAAAAAAAACTGTACCTATAATACACTATTTTAAATTTAAAATTAAAACTTTCTTTTTTCATAAAATATCTAAAAGTGTTCAACAATTAACATACTAACTTAACGTTCAATGAATTGTTAAGTTCCTTTTCAAAGGGAGCAATAATCTATCCCAGCAAAAAACTTAAAAGTTTAGAGGGCAGAAGAAGTGGCTCAGTAATTCCTGGCACCTGCTGCTCCTGCAGAGGACTGAGGTTCAGGTCCCAGCACCTCAGGGCAGCAACAACTATCTGTAACACCAGAACCTCTGACGCCCACTCACTTGTACACATGAAATATTTTTAAAAGAAACATAATTTGCAGTTCTTAAAAATGTTTATATCAATTACTTTCATTAATTTTAATACTATTAATATTTATAGTATATTTACTATATTATTAAATATTTATTAACTATAGAATTAAATATATTAAATAATATCAATTGTATACTAAATATATTAAATAAATTGTATACTAAATATATTAAATAATATATCAATTGTATATTAATAATAAAATAGCAATGGTAATACTGGTCCTCAAACTATGGGCAATTAGTCTGACCCTACACGTATATTAAAGTCTGCAGATGGTCAGATCTCTTATATATAATGGCACAGTCTTTGCGTGCAACCGATGTATACTCTTCCATGTACTTTTACACCGTTGCTTCAGTACTTCTAAAAATGAATACCGTGTGAATGCTACAGACATGATGTTGCATTTACAGACTGACAGTAAGAAAGACAAATCTGTATGTACTTGGTACAAACACAATTCACCCACCACCCCCCAACGCGCGCAAATATTTTTAATACGGGGTTTGTTAAATCCATAGATGTAGTCCCCAGGTATGAGGAGAGTTGAGTGTTCATGAATAAAACATACTTCTAAGTAACTCACTCTGTAGACCAGCCTGGCCTCAAACTCAGGAGATCCACCTGCCTCTGCTTCCCAAGGGCTGAGATCAAAGGTGTGTACTATCATGCCCAAATGGCACAGTTTTAATGGCACATTTAATTTCAGTAGCAATGCAGACTGAATAAGAGATTCAAATTTTCTAATTCCAATATGCATTTGATTTAAAATAAGTAAAACTCAGGATAATAAATTTAGTTCACAGTTTCAAGAAATAAGGGAAAGTTCACTTCTATTTCTGGATACACCAACACTAAGAAATAACTACATTTACTCACAATGACAGCTGATAATAAACAGCCCAGAGGTATCTTCTATTGAATCAGTCTATTCGTTAGGACCAGGAATTAGTTATTAAGGGTTTCTATCGCTACAGAAAGTTTGTGAACCAGAAACTCATGTTAGTATTTAGCAGGAAAGCCTGGAGAGACCAACAAACATAATTTGGGCACAGATGATGCCAGTACTTTAGAAAAGAGAAAGACCACCTGGGGGCTTCTTGTACAGCCTGCTCTGCCACTGTCCTGTCTATTTCTGCAGGGTCTGTAATGAGACCTGCAAGTCTGCCTTTCTGAGAAGTGGTGTACTTCCTAGGTGATGCTGTTCCGGGGACTACCCTGAGAAACCACACTTCCATTTCCCTGTGCTGTCTGGATGAGAATACTCTCCTCCCCAGTGCCAGGGCTACTCTATTTGCCTAGAACTGCACACCGTGACCTGTCACAAACAAAACACAATGCTATTCAAGGTCCACTATACATTTCTGTGTGATAGGCTAAAGCATGTCTCCATAAAAGACACTACCCTCATGTCCTCAACCTCTGCATGCTGTCTCCATAGGAAAACCAGTCTTTGCAGAGAAGACTGATAAACGGTTTGGACTGTTACACGAAGAAGTTAGCAGACCCTGACAAGGATGGAAGGCGTCCTTGAGCCTGACAACACACACAGTTAAGGTGTTGCCACCGCCTTGTGCCATCCCACAGTAAGTTTTTACTTACTCTTGTGACCTGAGAATGTTGATCGGAAGATGGGAAACAGAGACTGCAACACATTTCCAGACCGATGCACAAACTCACAGGAATGATTTCTATGCAGTGCGGTGTGCTGTGTAACCAGTGCATTTGGTTATGGAGAGAGAGGTTGATAGCGGATTATTCTGGATTATCTGACTGTGTGAGGAGGCAGGAAGAAAACAGAATACACAGACAAGGAGAATATATGGCCTTGATGATTGGGGAGTAAGGCCACAAGCAGGGACACCAGCAGCAGCCTCATGAAGATGGGTACGACTTCAGCCCTCTTCTCTCTGCGTCACTAGGCTATGAACACACAACCCAACTCCCCCTCCCCTCCCCTCCCCTCCCCTTCCCTTCCCCCCCCTCCCTCTCTCTCCACAGAACCTACAACCGCACACATACAGCAAATGCTCTGAACTACAATCCCCAGCTGGTTTGGCTTTATTTTGTTGATTCTTCCCAACACCGACCCCAGGCTTTTCACTTTGTAGCTCAGCCAGGTCTTGAACTTACTATCTTGCCCAGGCTCCTGAAAAGCTGTAAGGCCTGACTCCTAGCCTCCACAACTGGCCATCTATTCGTTCCTTCAAACGTCCTACATGGAAGCCCTGACCCCTGACTACGTGTGGAGGAAATGCACTTCAGGAGGCAAATAATGAGCTGGGCCCCAAGAATGAATCCATAATCTAGTACTGGGAGTGTCTGAAGAGAACAAACACCAGTTGTGCACACGAGGAAAGGCTCCCTGCAAAGGCCTCAGCAGAGAAACCTGTACACTCATCAACTTCCAGCCTCTACCACGGTGAGGCATTTTATCACAGCAGGCCAAGTAGACTAATACACATAAAAGGACACTTATGGTTATAAAAGGCTGTAAATCTGCCTAACTATACAGTAAAAATTACTAAAATATTAAACTTTGCTAACTACATATACCACAAGAGAAAACAAAACCACAGTACAAATGAAGTAACTCCTGGTGTTCTTTCATTGTTCTGTTCAAAATCAGGAAAGAAAAACAAACTTTTCAAATGTATGTTTACCCAAAATCACACCAGTACATTTTAGAAACATTTATGTTTTAAAACTTATTTTTAGCTAATAAATAATAATTGTTACTATATATTTGTTATATAAAGGTGTGGTAGTGCACACCTTTGATCTCAGCATATGGGAGACAGAGACAGGCTGATCTCTTGAGTTTTAGGCCAGCCTGGTTTATAGAGCAAATTCTGGGACTGCCAGGGCTACATAGAAAAACTCTGTTTCCAAAAATCCAAAACCAAATAAACGGAAAAAAACAAACAAACAAACAAACAAACAAAAAACCCACACACACATTACTGAAGGGGTAAATGTCTGTTTTGACCTGGGTTTACACTTAAGGTTTCGTGGTCAAACACTTCCCTTTACTCTTAGGAACTCTGAAATATACAAGGCATTATCAGTTACCAGTCTGTGTAATACATTATATCTCTTATTCTAACAAAATGTTGTGTTCTTTAACCAATATTCAATGCTTTCCCCCAACATATCTACGTCCAGCCTAAGGCAAACTCTTATTCACTCCAAGTTCAACTTCCTGCGGCTCCTCACACATGTGAGGTCATGTGCTGCTGTCTTTCATTGGCTCCTTTTCCTTGGTATGAGTTCCTCCATGTTCATCCACTTTGTCTCAGCTGAAGGCTGAATAGCAGTCCACCCTGTATGTACACATTTCCTTCCTTACTCATCTATGTGATGATGGACGACTGGCTTTCATCCATATATCTAACTATCATAATTACTACTACAGCTGCTTAGGAGTACAGACAGCTCTGTGCATACAACTTTCAATTCCTGTGGAAATACAGGCAGAAGTGAGGCTGCTGGACTGCAGTGATAAATCTGTTCTTGCTCCTGCTCTCCATAAAGGCTCTACTAAATTACATCCCACTGAAGTCCACAAGTGTCCTCTTTTCTCTGCACCCTTACCAAAACCAGCACCAATTACCTTCAACTTTTCCTGTTGTTTTGAAAGCAGCACTTTCAAGGTCATAGCCAACTGGAAATAGAAGAGGACTATTTCTACAGGAGCAGTAGGGACAGGATACAGGAAAGGGAAAGCCAACAGTGGGCAGCATGGCTACTTTACTTCAGCAAGGTTGGGGAGAGGGCTCGAAACTGTCAAATATGTCTTCCTAACACCACAAACTATATGCTAATCATGAGAAAAACAAATTCCAACAGAGATCTTCTAACATAGCTAACCAATACATCTCAAAGTGTTAAAAGTATTAAAAATGTCATGAGGAATCTACAGAGAAATGAGCACCAAGTGTTAGGTGCTACTGAACAGAAAAGGAGTAATAGGGAAGAAAGGTCTTTAGATAGTAGTATGTGGCAAGATCGGTTCAGTGATGATAACCAAAGTGCCATAATAACATCTTCTGTCAACAGGAAAAATATGCTGAACAGACAAATATATTTTAGAAAACAACATATTTCAAAAAAGTAATCAGACATTCAGATATACATAAACTATCAAACAAGTGTCAAGAATTTAATAATATAAAAGCATCTATCTGACTGCAATACAATGAAACAAAAACCAATAGCAGAAAGGAAGCAGAAAATTTATATATCAGTGGAAAGTTAGCGTCTTGTAAATCTATGAAAGGTACCTCTGAGACAAGCCCTGGATAAGTATGTAGCCCAGGCTACCTCAAGTCCTAGAATTCACAGGCATTTGCTGTACCAGTGACCTAAAACCTCACTCTTAATCACTGCATCAAAATAGACATCACTAGGGAATTTAGAAACCATGCCATGGAACTAGAAAAAGAACTATGCTAAAACAAATTAGAAAGAAGGACATGAAAAAAACTAAGACACAGATAAATGAAAAAGACATGTAAAACTAAAAACCAAGACAACTCTACTAGAAACAGAACAAAAGAGGACACTGCAAAAAAACAGCTGATGTTGGGCGATCACAGGAGAAGGCTGTGAGCAACAGCAGCCAGCAGATCAGAACACCCAGAAGTGAGTACATACTTAAAAATCTAACTAATAGGGTTAAGAAATAGCAGTTAACAGAATTTTTGCCTTTCCAGCAGATTGTTACCCAGGAGCTGACTCACAACCTGAACTCCAGCTCCAGGGGATACAATGCCCTCTTCTAGACTCTGTAGGCTTCTATATTCAAATGTACATACACAGAGACACAGTATATATGCATACTTAAAAATAAATCATATATATACTAAGTCACAAGAAAAGTAAAATCTCTGACTAATCCATAACTATTAAAAGGTTTAGATGCTATTATGGTTTGACTCTGAAATGCCTCCCAAACGCTTGTGCTTTGAAGACTTGGTCCCCGAGCTAGTGGTACTATTTTTAAAGGCTGTGGAAGTTCATGATGTGGAGCCTAATTGTCAGATGTAGGTCATCTGGGGTGATCCACTGCAAGTGTACAGGTTGCTGTCACAAACTTCACTGCCATGACCTGAGCCGTCAGACTGACAAGCTCTAAGATCACCGGCCATAGAAACCTGGCCTCCCCTAAGTAGGTCTCAATAAACACTTTAGTCCACTGAGACGTAACAAGATGCCAAAACTAAAAATTTTCAACTAAGGAGCTACAGAGATGGCTCAGTGATTCAAAGTGCTTAGACTTTTGCAGAGGACCCAGGTTCGATTCCCAGGACACAAACAGTGCTCACAACTGTCTAGCTCCAATTCCAGGGGCCTGACACCCTTATCTCGTCTTCATGATGCACATGTATGCATTCAAGCAAAATAGTAAGATTTTTTAAAACTCCTTTTTAGAAAATTTCTAATTAAAAAAAGCTCAGCCTCTAGAGAATTCTACCAAACACTTAAAAAGAGTTAACATGAGGTTAACATTATCTTGAAACCAAATCAAGAAAAAAAGCACAAGAAGAAAATTAATCTAATATCTTTAAAGAAGGATGCAAATGACTTGAGCTAAGTATTGTCAAAACAAATCCACCAGCACAGTAAACAAGTCTGCACCACCATCAGGTGAGTCATACTCCTGAACCGCAAGGACAGCTCAACACAAGAACATCAATGTTGTCAACAGTAACTGGTGGGGAGGGAGGGCACAGCTTCTTCAGTTGATGCACAAAACCCACCCGACCAAACTCAGCACTACTTTACTATAAACTAAATATGGTAACCACTTCAAGCTAATAAAAACGATACAATTAAAGGGTATCCAACCTTTCTATACCATATCATGATGCTGTCATCTACAAACATGTTTGGCAACATTCACAGCTATCCTGGACACTTGATGTGCACAGACCACAAACTGGAAGGATTGTACATGTGAAAAGCCCACAAGTAACACACACAAGAGTCAAAGACTAAACATGTTTCCTTTAAAATCAGGAAACAAAATGAAAATTCCTATTCTTACCATTCCCATCCAACCCAGCACCAGAAATTCATATGTAGCAATTAGGAAAGTAATAAAGTAATCATAGTAACTCGGATTTCTGAGTTCGAGGCCAGCCTAGTCTACAGAGTGAGTTCCAGGACAGCCAAGACTACACAGAGAAACCCTGTCTAGAAAACAAAACAAAAACAAAGCAAAACAAAAGAAATCATAATAATGATATTAAAGACATGAGTAAACACATAAAGTTAAACTAGGAAAATCACCTAAAGCAATCTACAACCAATGCAATCCCTATCAAAATTTTGTGAGTTTTGTAGCAACAGAAATAGCTGCCTGACCACAGCCCAAGACCCCAAAGAGCCAAGACAATCTTGAGTAAAAGCAATGCAGCTGGAGACTTGACTCTTCCTGATTTCAAAACATTGTAAAAATCAGTATTATCAACAGACTAGTATAATGACTGAAAGACAAAACCATAGAACCAAACAACCCAAAAAGAATGGTTTTTCATAAGAATACCAAAAATACACAGTAGGGAAAAACATCTCCTCAAAATATAAAACAAAAACAATTCACATCATATGCAAAAATTAACTCAGCATGGATAAAAATCAAGACACATGGTATAAAAACATGAAACGCCTAGAAGAAAACTAGGGGAAAAGTTTCAGGTCGTTGTCCATAGCTGCAGGTCCTTGATTCTGCTGGAATAGCCTAAGAGCCACCCCAAAAAGAGCAGCCAACACAACAATCTTCAGAGTGAACCTACAAGGGAAATAAAGGAAGGAAGCAGTAATGCAATGCCTGAAGAAGATATAGTGGTCTCTGACAAGAGACTCAGCTCAAAGTCCAAAATCACAAAACCAGCAACTTAAGGGCAATAAAAATTAACCTACGTTAATAAGCTGAATCAAACAGAATTCAGGGGCTGAAGAGATAGCTTATCAATTAAGACTAGACTGGCTACCCTAGAGACTCCTTTAGATGGAACTGACCTGCACATCCCCCTTGGAGGACCAGCTTTCATGGTACTAGAAGACACCATTCAAGCTTCCAAAGGAAGGAGCTAACAGGCCTTAGCCTGTTAAACTAGGAATATGCCTCTGAACCATATTAACAACAGCAGGGTACAATCACACTAAGGGAGCAGTAGAGGCACTCGAATCGTGGCAGTAACCAACAACTCTCTACTAGAATTTGAGACTCATTCAACAAGAGGGAAACGTGCTTGGAAAGCTAGCTACCCACTCAGTGTCAGTGAGCTCTGCTACTCCCTTCACTATGAAACCAGCACAGTCACTAACTACTTTCTAAAGATTTGTCCTTAAACCCACAGATAAGTGTGGTCCTTACACCTCATCCAGGAAACTTCTGTTTGCATCAGGCAGGCAAAGACCACTACAGAAAACCACAACCAATCAAAATGTAGAGCTGTGGAGTCCAGCCACAGTGGACAGACACATCTACAAAACATCCTGCACGTAAGGCTTAGTTAGGGAACATTTAAAAGAGGGGTCAGAACGATTTTAAGGGCCAGAGGATCAGGGAGGTTACTGTGAGACTGTCTCCTAGTAATGTCAGAAGCTGCACCCATAAGTCTCAGCTACATGACGCCAGAACATGAGCTGAATCAGGATATCGATGGACATGCCACAGCAGATGGAGAAAAACCCACGGGCCTCAACCCTACAAAGAGCACTCTAGGCAACAGAGGAGAGCTAGGAGGGAGAGAAAGTCGTCCCTGGAGACGAGCACACCAACTGGTTGTCCAGTCCCAATGGTCAGCTCCGAAGACGCACATAAAATATTATAGCGACTGATGGATTATATTTAGAAATATATAACATGTATGTAATAACAATTAGTGGAAAAAGAAAGTCATGAATTAGAAGAGCAGGAAAGCATATACAGGAAGATTTGATGGAGGAAAAGGAAAAATCTAAATATAATCTCAAAAGTAAGATTAAGAGAAAAGACTGTCTACTCTTCTAGAGGACCTGGGTTCTGTTCCCATCACCTACCTAAAGGGAGAGTCACACCCACCTGTAACTGCAGTCTCATCAATCCAACACCCGCTTCTGGCCTCCATGGGTACTGTACACACATGGTACAGAGTTACAGGCCAGCCAAGCACCTAGACACTACACACATAAATAGAATAAAATCAAAACTGCTGTATTCTGTTATCACATAAGCACCATCAATGAAACCCACCAAGAGGCAGTCTTTCTCCAACCACAACCCTCTTGAGCGGACCCTGTAAAAGTGGTAGCAGAGTGTCTGTTACCAGGTGCAGCAGCAGGTCACAGGCACACAGACTTCTACTCTTTTTCAGAATCCTGCCTCCACCACCGAAACACTCTACTCAGCTGAAGTCTGACATGATGTCTCACTGCCTCACCCATGGTAGAGCAGATATAGCCAAGGGATTCCCTGAATCACAGGAGAGAAGCTAGTCAGGGCCACAGACCCAGTCCCCTTCCTGACATGCTGCCGAATGCAGACTCAAGGCCAGAAACACTGCTCATCTACTCATTCTAATAGCACATTAATTCAATTTCCTCAGCCACCAAGGTACTTTACAGTAATACCTCATCTAAGTTTCTTCACATTAACATGGCCTACATACAGGGATGACATGCAAATTGTAAAGCTTTCCTATTCACAACAAATATATACCAGGCAGTGGTGACACATGCCTTTAATCCCAGCATCCAGGAAGCAGAGACTTCTCTGTGAGTTTGAGGCCAGCCTGGTCTACAGAGTGAGTTCCTAGATAGCCAAGGCTATCCAGAGAAACTATGTCTCAACAAACCAAAAAATAAGAACATAAACTGCCAAAACTGACTCAATATATAAGGACTCTGAACAGACAAACAGGTTCAGGTGATTTCTCTGAGGTCTACATCTATGCCAGATATCTGAAGAATTAGCATCACTCTTTAAAGTTCAAAAAACTAGAATATTCCGAAACTCTGCTAGGACAAGTCACACACCAAAAGCAGACAACCATTTAAAAAGAATTCAAATACCCCTTACAAATATAAGCCACAAAATCTCACTCTACAAACACCCCTAATCCAAAAATCTGAAATCTAAAGCTCCTAAATCCAAAACTTTTGGGGCATCTGATGGTCTACTGGTATTTCCCACTTAAATATTTAAAACAAAAAACACCCCTGGTATCTACAACAGTTCTGGTTCCAGGGGCTGGAAAGGGCTCAACCAGGGTTTTGTTTTCCCCAAAACCATGTAGAACTGTTTATCCTACTGCCCTACTGCCCTAGTGTGAACTGGTGGTCCTCAGTTCTCCCTCTGTCGCCACTGCAGGATTCTATGCATTCATGTCTATAATGGGATCGTTTCTCTTTGCAGTTCACCCCATCATTTCTTATCTAACATGTGCCTTTTAGTAACCTCCTGAGGCATACTGCATCTGAACTAAAAACCCCAACCAGGTTTTGGCTTTATGCCTGCTCCGCCCCACGCTTGACAAGTTAATAGAGTGCAAAAGGAGTTAGCAACGCTCTGGCAGTCGTGAAAGCATTACCCCATCACCAACTATATTCTGGTGCTGATTTGTCGTCCTCTTTGTGATAAAGGGAAAACACTTTTATTCTGTTGTCTAAAACTTCAACATGGACATGTTTTCAAACACTATGCTAAACATTCTGTAAGGCATCTGTGTTTTCCTGGGGAATGAATCCAAAGCCTAGAGCATGCTAGGCAAGTGCTCTATCACTGAGCTACAGCCCAGCCTGAACTCAATCCTCACCCTCACTTTCTTTTTTTCTTTTCTTTTTTTTTTTTTTTTTTGGAAACATTGTCGTTTCACCAGCCAGGCTGAACCTGAACTAGTTCCATATCCCACACAGTTCTCAAATTGCAATTCTGCTTCAGGTATATATGTACCATCGCCAGGCTCCGGTGAACCCAGTTGTTACAGAAAACTCAACTCTTGCCCAATCACTTAGTTCTTCCATCCATTTCTCCTAGTCTGTAATTGGTCTTCCCATGTTGAACCTCCAAATGTGCTCTAATTTTACCTTCTCCACTGTGTACCCTTTTTACCATCTATGGAAGACCTAACTTTACCATCCAACCTTCTATTAAGACTCTGAACTCCCCTCTTCTATTGGGTTTGTAGTGTGCTCAACTTGCTATCCTGTTACTCCATAGTCTACATTTCTATGATTCTTCCTTAATTTCCAAAGTTTACTATTTTCTTGCAATGTTTCTACTTTCTTCTCTACCATTTTTGGCCTATTCTCAAATATTTGGTGATCCTCAGTTCTAAGAGTAAATACTTTTTAAAAAGTTGCTCAGAAGCTGTATGTGGGTAGATGCCACTACAGTATGGCCAATCTGAACCATTTACCTGGGTCTTCTGTTATCAACTGAGACTTGGTTTTCCTTTATCACATCAGTATGCTGGAAAAGGATAAGTTTTCCAGTCTTCTATCTGGGATAGGAATCTGACAGCCACAACTGAGAGGAGAAAACAGCTGGTGTTGATTCCTAGTGAAGCATGTAGCTATCTGGTCTACCCTCTCTGAGTTCAGGTATGATACCTTTACCCTGAGCTGTGCCTGGTAATTCTCATCCACCCAGATCTTACAGTTTAGAGTAAGAAAAGAAATTTGAAAGTAAAAGATTCATGAGTGTTCGTCTGTTCTACAGTCTTACCAGTCCCTGCACCCACCAGCTCACGACCGACCGTCGGCTCCTTCCACCGAGCGTTAGCAGGCTTCTCTACAAAGGCCGTCACTACTTGTTGCCAGTGATCACTCTCTTAATCTCATATGATGCTGCTGGTGGGATGCTGACACGCAATGGCCCTTTAACCTACCATGCTCAAATAAAGGATAATATTGTTTTCATGTTCAAGCAAGGCATAGTAGTTACTCTGGTTACTATTACTTTACACTAAAGTAACACAGTCTACAGAATTTCTCTTGTATAAAATTAAAACTCTCTTTGAGGCCAATACACAACCTTCTTTAAAAGATTTCTATGTAGAAGCAAAAAGTGCTCATAACCCACAAGTCATCTCTCTCCAGACCTTGATGTAAAACTTTCTAAAACATTTTTTAATAAAACAGAAAGAAATTTGAGAAACTATGTACTCTCCTGGGAACATTAGGAATATTTTATTAAGTAAAATATTTATATCCAAATCGGTCCAGTCTTTAGTTATGGTTTACTTGATTTATAAAATTGTAAAGGTGAATTAAAATTCAACCATGGGGTTATCGACTTAAGAAATATTGTTCTTGTCTCAAAGCTAGTTTTTAGTCACAAATTTAAGCCTAATACTGTGTTTAATACACTAAATAATGAAACAATTACATTCTCCTTTCATTCTATTGGTTTAGCACAGAAGTATCATCTGTTTGCTTCGGTGTTTCAGTATTGTTTTTACCGTTTTTTGTTTTCATCATTAGTTATCACTTGTTATAAATACAACCAGGCCAGGCAGAATGGCACCAGCCTTTAATTCCAGCTCAGGAGGCAGGTGGATCTCTGAGTTTGCAGCCCAGTCAGCCTAGTCTACAGAGTGAGATTCTGCCTTAAACAAAGGGAAAGGAAAGGAAGGGGAAGGGAGGGAAAGGAAAGGAAAGGAAAGAAAGAAAAGGGATATGAAAGAAAAAACAAACAAACAAAACCCAGCAAATTTTTAACAGGTAAGGAACAGAAATCAATTCTGGTTAAGTCTCAGGTAATTACATTTGAAAAGAAAACTGGTGAACCAGGCTTAGAAATACAAGATAACCAGGAGGCAGCCAGAAAAGCAATACTCCCAGCAAGGGTGTCTACCTAGACACCAAGAACAACACTGGCAGCCTAAGGACTTCTGAAATTGACCCTGTCTTCCACCTCTCCTATGCTAAGTGCTTCTGCAGATAGGGAGTGTCTGATGGTCACCTAATGTCCCGGTGCCCCTCACATGGCGCCGCGTGTTCCCTCCCATGGGTACCCATTTTTCATTACTACTCACCTTACAGGCACCCACGGCCACAGCAAGCATGCCAGAGCAGCAAGAGTGGGCCCTGAGGAACACTCTGCCCCCTGTGCCCACACACACTGTCAGAAAGTGGGTTTCTGCTGCCTTTCCTTGCCCATTCTACCTATATCAACTCATAGGTTGAAAAACATACATGAAACCTCCAGTTCCCACTTGACAGCAAGGAAAATGTCTTTCCTTTAGCAGATCTGGGGGACAACGGGTAACTCAGACAGAGTCAAATTTAACTATTTTCCCATGTTTCTAAAAGCTATCATCATGTTTCTGTAAGCTAATACTATTATGACTAGAATATAAATTTATTTCAAAACTAACACATCACTAACTTAAAACTGTCTGACTCCATTTACCAAATTTTTGAACTCTTTAAATTCTTTTAAAAAGCAGAGTATTTAAATGTTACTATTGCTGTAACTTTCATGTTTTCCCTAATTCTATTCTAAGAATGTATTCTACACACATACTTCTAAACATTATAAAGTATAATATACATTCAACTCAAGAGCTTTTAGAAATTCAAGTAAAGATAAAGTATCTGAATTATGAAAGCATGGACCAGTCATGGAACTCAATGTGTGAGCATCTCCTGCCAGTGCTGAGCCCAGGCATCGCTCAGAGGCAGAGCACCTGACCAAGCCTGAGGCCTGACACCGTCCCACCTCAAGTGCAGGGCAAAGTTTTCAAAATAGGTGCCTATTTAGTAACAGAAACTGATAGTCCAGATCATTAACTTTATTGCTTGGTTTTCTATCAGCTCGCATATCAATTATCTCTTACACTATGACTAACATGTGCTATTTGAATTAAAATTCAACATCACATTCCATTGCACTGAAATATTTCATTCAAAATTCAATCATTACAGTATAACTTTCTTGGGTTTCAATGTGGGTTTTGTTTTTGGGGAAAGGTCTGTGTAGCCCTGACGGTCCTGGAGCTCACTATGTAGACCAGGATAGTCTCAAGTGTTTTTATACTAAACTTAACAAAAACTCAAGTCACTGAATCTTTTATGGAAAAAGACATATGTATCTTAAAATTTATAACTCAGGGCTAGAAAGATAGCTCAGTAGTTGAAAACACTCACTGCTCTTCCAAAGGTCCCAAGTTCAATTCCCAGCACCCGCATGGCAGCTCACAATTGCCTGATGCTGTCTTCTGGTATGCAGATGTACATGCAGAAAAGTACCCGTATCTATATAAATACATAAATTTTGAAAATTTATAACTTTATAAATAAATACTAAATATTAAATATTAAAGTTATATAAGCTTTATCACCAACTAAATAGTTGAACAGCAGAAAATAGTAACATTGTTCCAGCATGTATGTTCCTGGGAGTGCATGTGTTCATGTCACAGGTGAGCCTGCCTACGGAGGCTGGAGATATCCTGAAGCTCGTCAACTCAGCTAGACTTACTCGGGACTGTGACCCACCTGTCTCCTCAACCACCCCCCCGCCCCCACACACACCTCTCTCCCCCTCTCAGAGATTACAAATGTACAAGTCTATGCTCAGCTTTTATCAATTCAAGCCCTCACACTTGTGTTACTCACTAAGCCATTTCCCCAGCACCAAGTGGTTTAATTTTTATTTATTTTAATCCATACTAATGATTAGGAGCCTCAGTATTTCATATTATCAATTTTTTTAATCCATCTTCTGCTGGATGTGGTGACACACAGCTTTAATCCCAGCCTTTGGGAAGCAGAGGCAAGGACATATCTGTGCGTGTGAAGTTGGCTTCATCTACAGAGTGAGTTTGAGACAGCACTTTGAAAACTGGTCTGAGAAACATACCCACCACCCATCCTCCCTCTTAGTGTCTCCTCTGCTATGCCTGGCCCTTCAACTTCACTCACTTCCCTAAGCATATTCTAGCTATTTTTTTTTCTTTTTCATGGAATTCTGGTCAATCAATGATTAGTGAAACCTTTTACTTCAAATCTCCAAGGAAAACTTCAGATCCCTCCAGTTCATGCTACAATTGCGTTTATTTGTGTTACCTTTGTTTTAAAATTAACTCTAGTCAAGACATCCTGTAATTCCCACTTGACTTTCTCTGAAGTGCCATTTCTTCCTAAGTCCCTATATCTATTCCTAGCACTTCTTCAAAATGTAGGTATTATTTTATAAAGCAGCTTTACTAAACAATCCATGCACATTTACGCACTAGCAGCTCTGCAGAGCACCCCCAGCAGACACTTAGCCAACTCTACAACCATCCTAAATGAAGCCAGCACAGGACAGCTACAGCATGGCTGTGTTTTCTGGTTTTGTTAATTACGTCAGTTCATTGAAGAAACTGTTGGATTTTGAATTTCCGTAGAGAAAATTATTTTTTAGTCTGGATTTCCGCCCTGCTTCTATTTTTTAAAAGTATAATAAGCATAAATTGCCAATTCCATTAGATGTAAACAGAACTTTTTAAACATAATAAATAACATATATATATAAAACTTATTCTATCACTCCAGGTTCAAACACCTCTGTGGTAGGCAGGTTTCCCCTGTAAACCATGTCACTTTTACTGATACTGTAATTTCAACTCTGTAATGTTTACAGATGTGTTCTGCATTTAACCTGCCTGGTTCCTATTTTGATTTTTGTTGCATCTCCCACCTACTTGTCAAGGTAAGCTGCTCAGGCTTAGGTACAATTCCAAGTGTGACATACTGAGCTTCAATGGAAAATGCAACAAAACACATACTGCAGTAAAAACTGTTTTTGCAATAAAAAGTTTCAGTTAAACAATAATAAGGATATGAAAAGTGGGGCATGCCATAATACAAACAATATTTCTAAAAACAAAATCAAATTTCTCAAAACCAAACTCACAAATGTTTATCAAACAACACAGTAACATAAAACATGTTCTTCAGGTTTTCTATACACAAAGCTTCAATGATGTTTTAATTATTTTGTGAATTCCTAAATCTAGTACAAAAAGACCCCCACTTTTATAATATTTTGAAGTCAAAGCATGTACTTTTTTTAATGACTGGTCTACCCAACTGTACATTAGCCTTACCCTAAGAAAATACAGCAGATACAGTTAGTCATCTCTTCAAGACAACTATGCAAATTCTCAAGAACAGCAACATATTTATTCCAGAAAAAGAAAAAAACAAAATTCTTCACATGGAATACAAATTTTTATTCAGTAGCTCAAATACATTCATAATCTAAATATTAATAAAATCTCTTATGACAATTTCTACAGAATATACAAGACATATCCATTCTTCAAAACTAAGTAGAATAAAATATAAAGCCGCATATTTTCTTACAACTCTAAATACCTCTACAACTCTAAGTTATCTAGATTTCAGGGAAAAAAGAATTCTCTCCAAAGCACCAGTTTAATAGTATACCATAATCAGGCTTCCACTGCTTAGCATTAATGAGTAACAGTCATGTAATTACTGCTTCCAACTGAAGAGAAAATTCAAACACTGTAAGCAAAAATCATGATAAACATTTCATGATAAACATGGAGAATTATATTTCTCCATTTCTTTCTTCTTTCTGTAGAGATGAGGGGTGGGGAAGAGGGTTGAGACAGGCTCATGTGGCCCAAGATGGCCTCATTAGCCTTGCAGCCAGAAGATGGCCTTCAACTTCCAATCCCTTGGTTCCACTTCCCACCTGCTAGGTAACAGGCCACCATCACCCTGGCCAGCAATCCCATCACAACATTCAGTTGGGAAAGCCTCCTTTACAGGCTTTAACTATTTTGCAGCAGCCTATAGGCTCCAGTTATTCATAGGTTAACAACAAATGCCAGAATCCTTTTACTTAAGAGGTGGATAGTTATTGTAAAAACAAATACAATTTATTACTACCTCCACAATTACAGTAAGAAATCATCAAATACCTTACTGAGCTCCCTGAAAAACATCGCAGTTAATTGAGAAGCAACTATTAAAAAGGCTCCAAAAGGCATTCATTAAGGGGACAATCTACATACTTCTTATCTATATGCATAAATAATACTATAATGAAAAGACAGCTGTTATCTGTGGGGGTAATTCAAATCTTTAAATTCTTCCAGGTCATAATACTAACGGGTTACTGCCAATAAAAACTGAGATGCTCCTCTCCAATCTTGGCATAAACCACAATGGGCATAAAAAGCCATCATACCAAGTGTCATCTGACTTATGTCTACATTCATACAATGGCAAGCAAGGACATAAGACTGATTAACTCTTCCCACTCCCACTCTTCGAAAGAAAACCAGGTATGCCCTCAATAAGTTCAGAAACAAAAGCAACCTAGGGTGATAAAAGGTCAGAACGCTGACTACATCTGACAGGGAATTACTACAAAGCAACACAAAACACCTTTTTCAGTGCAGAAATGTTATGTTTTGAAATACAGAGTATAGGCTAGCCTTGAACCCAGAGATCTGCCTGTCTCTATAAGAGTGCTAGAATTAGAAAAAAAAAAGTTTAAAGAATGTATTTCTGTGTACACACACACACACACACACACACACACACACACACACGTACAGTACCCACAAAGTCCAGAAGAGGGCATATAATCCTCCAGAGCCTGAGTCAGGCAGTTGTGAATCTCCTGGTATGGGTGCCAGCAACTGAACCCAGAACCTCTGGAAGAATGGCAAGTGCTCTTAGCCATTGAGTCACCTCCCCAGCCTCTGCAAAAAATGTTCATTCTCATGATCTAGATTTCAGGAAAAAAGCTACCTGTGTATATTCTTTGGTACTCAATAGATTTGTGTTAAGCTTTGCCTAAATAAAGCATTTAAAAACAAATCACTCTAAGTCACTAAAATCCATTCCTCATTTTTCAATCTTCTTGATCAATCACCATTACACATTATCCCCCTACATGGGAAATCTTGGAAGAGTCCACAATCCTTTGGCATTTTTTCAGCATTTTCCTAACTCTACATTGCTATTAATTCTTCTAAGTATCAGCTCAATATTCATAAAGTACTAAGAGACTATGCACATGCACACTCTACTATATAATTATTAGCCTGTATCGCTACACCTTACACATCCTAAGCCATAATTCCAATCTATCAGTTGAGTTCATGTATATCTGCTTTAATTTTCATCCTGTTTTTTTAAGTAATATTCTTCTTACGCATTCCTTTTTCTCAACCATCATTTAATTAAGTTTCAACTTTATACTTTCTCCAGACCTTACAAAGGACTTTCTATACCCACACTGTCTAATTCAGTAACAGTATGTGTCTAGTCTAAATAGAAATGTGCTTTATGTCTATAAGTAGCATGTGATTTTTAACAATTTGATATAGATGATGAATGCAAATATTTCAGTTATATTTATATATTAGAATAGCATTTTTGGATATACTGGATTTAAATATATTTACATTTTAACCTACTTCTTTCAGTGTGGCTACAATTTAAATCGAGTCTTATAACTCACCTTTATTGTGCAGTACTGACCTGTACTATTAATATAACTACAGACTAACTGTTGGTGTCTTGTACACTTGTACATACACATTTTTAGAGTCACATGGAGACCAGAAGCTGGAGTGTCCCTTCAACTGCTCTTCCCCTTGCTCTTCAAAGACAAGGTCTCTCACTAACCAGGAGTTTACAGAGCTGGATAGACTGGCGGCTCACAAGCCTAGGGAATTAACCTGTCTGTACCACCCTAACCCTGGAATTGTGGGTATACACTGTTATGCCTTTTCTTTTTCAAATTGACAGAAATTGCCTGTGTGTGTGTGTTTACATACATACATATATATGAAATACATATATTGTAGAATAGCTAAACTCAGCTTAAGGTATATAATACCTCACATATTTGTGAGTTATAAGACTCAATTTAAATTGTAGCCACACTGAAAGAAGTAGGTTAAAATGTAAATATATTTTAACAGTAAGAGCATCTAAAATGTACAACTTCCAGGAATATAATATTAGCCACAATTATAATACCTCACAGATTATCTTTGAATATATAAATTTTTCCTCCAAAAAAATTAAATATAAAAAGTAAAAGTAAATATAGTTATTGTTTGTAAAACAAATTCCTTAGAAATAGAAAAATAATAATCTAATGTCCATTTGATTTTTAAAATTACAGCTATTTGTTATTTTGTTTTTGAGATAAGGGTTAACTGTGTAACCCAGGATAGCCCTGAACTATGTAACCAAACACTTAACCTTGCTGTCCTCTCACCTTGACTTACTAAGCTCTGGAATTAGAGGCATATGTCTATAGTTGCCTATTTTTAATATTAACTTAATGAATTTTAACAAAAGTTATGGCATTTTAGAGTATAGAGATATAAGAAACTAATTTCAGATGGCTATATTCAGTATGCCATGTACACTTTACCTACATCTAATTTTGAATTAAATGTCCTCCCCAGAACATGATGACAGCATGATTAAACTTGTAGCAATCCCAGTCTACTGAGATTTTGTTACAATTAATTTTGTTCATCTTAGTCACTCAGCAAAGAAAAGAAAAAGCAGCTTCAATTTTGGCCAATATCATCATACCAATGTCCAGCTACTGAGACAAAGAGCCTTTATACAATGGACATAATTAACAACGTGGGCAACAAGATACTACTTAAAATAAGAATAGGCAGAAAATGCTTCTTATACCGCTGAGTTTCAGAACACCAGGAGATAACTACTGTACAAAAAAGGGTAAAGGGATGAACAGACACACAAGCTGAGAAGATAAAAATGTTTCATCTCTAGGATCAAACTCAAACCCAGTGATCTGCTAACTATAATGCTTTAACTGAGTTATTTCCTTATGGGTAAAATGGAAATATGTACCTTGTTAGCATCATAAAAACACATAATGACAAATTAACTTTATATGAATGTCATTACTATATGATGGTGCTAGGATCAGAGACAACTTTTCAGGCCAGGAGTGATGATGGAAGACTTGTTCCCAGCACGAGATAGGCAGCAGGAAGGTCAAGATCACCCTCAGCTACGTGATGAAGTGGGGTCCAGCATGGACGACATGAGACCCTGTCTGGAAAAAGATTATTCGAGACTTCCCCTTATTCTTTGTTGAATTGCTGAAAACAACTTTTAAACATAAATAAAACATATTTCATGTTTATGCATCTCCTTGTGTAAAATAAAACTTTTACTAGCTTGAACAATTTTGTTTAGCTTAAGAATGTGTGTCTGTGATGGGGAGAAAAGAATATTAAAGAGGGGAAAAGATAGCATTGTATCAAATATGTGCAGGGGGGTACACGAGGAGAATGGGCAAAGAAAATGCTCTATTCAGAGAAATTAAAAATTCCACTTAAGACTCTCCAATGTAAAGATCCCATTTCCTGCCTCAGCTGTTGTTCTGAGTTTGTTTTTAGGTGGTGGCACTATCACTACATACATGTTCATAGAGGTCTTCAATAGCTCTCCATCTTCATTCTTTGAGACAGGGTCTCTCCTGAACCGAAAACTCAAGATCCATAGTTTCTGGGAATAGATCTTTACCAGCCTATTATAGGGGCTGATTCACAGGCACATGCCTCAGCTGGCTTTTACATGGGTACTGAGAATCTAATTCGGAATCCTCATGCTTGCACAGCAGGGACCAACTGAGCCATCTCCCTAGCCCCTTCTTACCTAGGGCGTGTGTGCGTGTTTATGTGTTACATTCAACACACATAACCAACTTAGCCTCTTCTCTCCTCTAAGGCTCCCAGCCACATGATCCAAACGTTAAAGGACAGCAATGAGGTTCAGAATGTTGTAAACAGGGGTGTCAACACGAAAAAGCATCCCAAGTCTCTCTGCCCGTTTACTTAGTATGTGCATATCATGAATTTTTATGCCTGCTCTAAGAGTCTATTATTAACATTTTCATTTTTGTAAATATAGCCCCATTGTAAATGGGACCTTTACAATGACAGGAACTACTGCTGATTAGGAAAGCTAACTTTACGTGACTTCTAGAGATGGGGATGCTGTCAGATCTACTCAGTGCTCGAAGTGCAAATGTGAACATAGCCAGTTTCACCTGAAGGCTCACATTTCTACACTTTTCTCTCTTCCCACCTCAACTGATTCTGTATACATGCTTACATGCACTCTGTATCTGTCAGTATTAGCAAATGCAATCAGTTCCAATTCCAGCAAGGTTTTCCTCTAAACCTTCATAAACCATTTGTAAACAAATTGGGAACCACCTTCCCTCTCCTATTAATGGTGGTCTGATACTAAAAAATAAAAAAGCATGTGTATGTGTGTTGGCAAATAAATGCCATGGAGAAGATTAAAAGACTGAAATAACTGAGCAAGGAGTGGTATTGTACATCTGGAGTCCCAGCACCTGTGTCATACACCTTTGACCCCAGGCAAAGGCAAGAGGATATCTCTGTAAGTTGCAGGCCAGCCTGGTCTACGTTCTGTCTACAGAGCAGCCAGAGCTCTGTTTGGAAAGACAAAACAAAAAAACAGAGTCTGTTTGGAAAGACAAAACAAAAAAATTTTAAATTCAATAATTGATAGAATATAAGTAAGCACATTTGGTAAATGGTATTTTATTCCAAAAACTCACTCACCTTAGGTTTTTCTAACACTGTACATTAAATGAATGATGTACATACTGAGAAAGGTATACTACATAAAATTTATCTGAACCACTCTAATCAACTTCAATTCTACCACAATCTACATTACTAAGAACTAAAATTCATAGAATAAATCACTTATCTACACTTTTACTTATGAAACTACAGACCCAAGAATCCTCAACAATTCCCTACAGATAGGAAAGTCTGTCAAAGATTAGCAGAGGCAATTTCTCAAGACAAGCTAGCCTAATCTAGCCTCCCTCCCCAACCTCAAGAAAGTCACTATTTTTCCTCTTGAAATCCCAGCATTTCTTCTAAGAGAGCAACAGTTCTATCACAGGACTTCTCATTAATATCACTCAACTGGGAGGGAATTCTGGGGAGGAAATCAAGAAGATGGGACTGGAAGGGCCACAGGTCTTTATAACACCCAGGTAGGCCTCAAATTCACAATCCTGCCTTAGCTACACCAGTGAGAGGAGTGGTGTAGGGTGGGCTTCCAAGCCTGGCAAGTCTCTAATCTCAAGAGATCTTCAATTTAAAAAACACAGATGCATCCAAACCCCATCATCACCTAAGAGTTCCAGGTTAAATTCAAACACACAACCCCACAGGTCACCTTTGGAGAGCTGAGAAAAACCAAGGAGCAGAGAAACCGAGGCCTTAAAACACAAGAAAAGGCCTTTTCACAGACTCCATTCCCTGATGAAAGATTCAACTAAATGTGGTGTTCCACCCTCTAGCTCTCATGAGGTACTTGTTTGTGTAAAAGAAGAGAGATACTTTAGCCAACCAGCAGGGTGAGCTATCGCTAGAATCAGTCATTTTCAAAACCTCCAAATTTCAATGACATAAATGGTACTATTAACCCTAGTCACAAACAGCACCTTTTCGGACTACATCTCATAAACTGTCCAATGTTTACACATACAAAATACACCAGGTAAATGCAGAAAAACAAAGACCTCATGAATATCCAAATTCATTCCCATGTTTGATTTACAAAGCCACTAATTTTAAACCTTTCTTTTTAATTTTGTAACAGGACTGCTAAGCACTCAGAATGCTCTATAAACTCAACTGGACAACTCAACAAGCCAACATTTACTGCATGCCAAGTCTCCTGTGTGACTGGCTCACTTAGCAAGTAACCCTTTTCCTCCCAGAGTCACACTGAGAGAAGAGTCCAAACTGCTAATCCTATACTATAAAGGTGTCTTTGGCATGACAGAGCTTCCACCATTTTGTGTCTCTCAAGCTCTTCTGCTACCCAAACTCTCCTAGAACTTGAACAAACTGAAAAACCTGAAAGACAATTAAGGAATACAGGTGACACTCACTTTATAATTAAAAATAACCTCAAAGTAATCCTAATTAGCACAAGACTAAGTGTAATTAAATATATTCAGTGTTGAAAATTGTGACCTAGCCTTTCAACCTTAGGAGAAAAAAGGCAGTAAACTAAAAAGCACTTTAAATGACCCAGAAACCTCACGGCAAGCGGCACTAGGAACCCCATCGTGTATGACCTCACCGCTTGTTGCATTTCCTAAGGCTGTACTAGCAGTAGCTGGTCTTAAAAAGTCACTTAAATAGCACTGAGAGGCATGTCTGTTTATCCAACAGAATGACATTACAACGTGAGAAGTACTAGCACGGCCTTCAACCTTTTCTATTCCTTGGCCTTTCCTAGCAGTAACAGCAGTTACCTCCAACTTTCCAAGGTTAGTTATCAAGCATGTTCTTTGTTTTTAATTTTTACATTTTTGGGGCATGTCAGTGTTGGAAAGTTCTCAAAATCTATACATAAGCAACACTGCTACAAAATGAGATAACACTAAATGTGTTGTCTCAGAGGTCTCACTAGCTTTAATGAACAGGTATGCCCAGCAATGCCCCTGGTTTTTATAAACACTACCAGGTGCTAACAAAACTAGGACTAGGGTAGGAGTTAGCTGGCGTGCAGCTTCATCACACCACTACCCACTCAAGGCACGGCTAAGTATGGATGAGTAACAACAGTAACTCTTCCGGCCATCTTCCTTTGTAAAACTGTATGATCCAGACAACACATCTGATTGTTAGTATCTCCCCTGCCTGCTAATACAAAACTGTTGGGAAATGAAAGCTAACAAAGGGAAAATACATACCCGGAAAGAAACAAGGAAAACTCAAGTTTTAAGTAGTGTTAAAAAGTTCAAAGATCGGCTGGAGAGATGGCTCAGCCGTTTAATAGGTATGTTATCATATAATGACACATACAAGGCACAGCTTCTTTTGGAATTCACACTTCAGTATTATTACTTGCATACAATGCGAACAATATGAAGTATTAGAACTTTTACAGCCTCATTTTCACAGCACATACAAACCACTGCATTAGTAAGTACCAGGTCAGACACTCAGGTTTCACCATCTAAAGGTCTACACTGAGTTTAACTTCATCATAGAACTCCATTTCTTTCACACAAACTACCAAATAAGTAGCTGTAATGCTGACACCTAATTCCTAGATACTTTACACATGGCCCTTAAGTAGGTTTCTTGATCTGGGTAACTTTAGTTGTTTAGGGTTGTTTTAGTTCTGAAATACTTTCCTTCTGGGTCCATAAATTAACTAAACTACAATGTTTAGGCAAATCCAACACATGCCCAATGCAGTAATTTGCCATCAATCAGGACTGGCCAAACAATGATGGTGTTTGGGTATTCTATGGAAATTATCTTCTTCACAGAACAGGTACCATCATTTCAGGCCACAAGCCGTGGTGTCCCATCTCGTTGAGTTTATCACATAAAATGTGAAATAATATGAAAGTTTAGAACAACTACATTTAAGTCAGTATTACTTAAACAGTTGAAGAAACTTTCCACTATGTCGCTAAACCAGGATGGATCCCAACACCGAGAGTCGTCTGTGGAAGTCTCGAACAAGAAACCACCTAAGTTTCCAATCAACTGGGGTAGGGTCTGGGACAACTCATCTTCATGTTCTCGGGAGGAGTGGATGGAGCACACCTGCTTTCCTCTGGCAGAGATTAAGCTCCCAGGGACACAAAGGCCAGGGAATCAGACCTGGAGAGGCAAAAAGCTTTAGCTGGATACCCACCAAGCCCCTTGGCCACCCAAACACTTCGAGTGATTTTTTTTTTTCCTTTTTCCTTCGGGTTTTTTTTTTTTTTTTTTTTTTTTTTTTTTTTTTACCTCTTGGAGTTACTTCCCAGGCACTTAACGACACAAGATGTTGCAGACCAGTGGGAAGAAGGGGAAGGCTACGTGCTCTAGTCCCAAAGTCAGGGGAGGGGTGTAGACAGTTAGCGCCAGGGCCGGAGCTCCAGGCCGGGACGGAGCAGCGGCGCACGGGGCGCCGGCAGACTGCTCTCGGACCGCCCCGTTACTCCGGGCGTTACAATGGCGACCGCAGGGCTCCCCGGACCTCCGGATCTCGGCCCCCTTCCCCCTACCGCTCACTGGCTGCTCCGCTACATGTGACTAAACAAAACCCCCCAAGTCCGAAGCCCGGCTCAGCCCCTTTGTGTCCGCCACCGGATCCTCCGCCGCCGCAGCGGAAAGGCCCCCGCCCGCCGCCGAGTCCCGCCCCGCGGCGGCCACTGCCGCTCACCTAAGGTTCCGCGGCCCCCCGCGGCCGCCGCCTCCCGAACCCCGCGGCCCGGGCTCCTTGTGCAGCAGCAACTCCGCCTCCTCGGCAGCAGCCGCCATCTTAGCCTGTGCGGCAAAACGCGTCCTTTCGGAGGGTTGGGAGCCAGCCTAGGGCGTAGCTCCCCGGGCCCGAGGGCCGCGGGCCGGGTCCCCCCACAACTTCTTCCGCCACCCTCAGTCCCGCCACCGCCTCAGCCCGGACGTCCGAAACGCAGCCGGGGCCTGGGCTAATCCGACCAAATAAGACCCCCGAACTCACAGTTTGGTGCCGTGTGCGTCAAACCGGGGCGACGTTGGGAGCGCGCGGCGTCCCCGCGTCACACGCCGCTCTGTACGCTCCTCGGCTCCAACGGCCCCCTCCGCTCCCCGCTTCTCGCCTCCGGCCTCGGTTCCCACGGCGCAGGCGCGCGGCTTTCCCGCCTCTGCCTGGCCGCGGGCCGCCGGGGAGGCCAGCGAGGCGCGCCCGTGCGCTCGGGCCGCCAGAGCTCCTGTGCCAATCAGACCCGCGGGGGGCGGCAGCAACACTGCACCGCAGCCCTCCAGTGCCAAAACCTAACAAGGTCACCTCCCCCCGGTGGACCTAACCACTCCTGAGGAGGTTCCCGCCCCAAAGTAGGCACGCTCCAAATATGGTGGCGACCAAACTCCGCAAGACCCAAGTACCAGGAATGCCTAGGCCCTTTAAGGTGGAATAGGCCCATCTCTGGTGTCTGCAATCGCTAGTTTGCCAAAATCCCGTTCCTTTTTCCTGCTGTTGAAAGAACCAGCCACATACACCAGGCCTACCTTGGAGCACTGGCACAGACAGGTTTTATGATGTTAGACAGGCCAAGTGGCCAAGCATCAGGTGTAGAAACTCAGTTACCCAAGCGAGACACCCAGAAAGAAGAAGCCCGGGATTTGGGTTCCTTGAACTCTACGAGGGCAGATTCTTCACTGAGGAGCATGCCTTGATTGTCCAAATTGAAGTCATGCAAAGAGACTCTAAAATGCTGGTTAACTCTTCAGGTAATCAATAGATTCCCCAGAGGGTCTCTAAATCTCCCTTTTAACAAGCATTCAGCCATAGGCTTCTGAGGGAAGTAGCACACTAATTAGAGGTATTCGCTTTGCTTTTGAACGGAGCCAACAAGTTCCTAACCTGTTGAAGGTGAACTAAACGTTCTAGAATACTCTCATGGGCCTGCCTTACTAAATTCTTTGGTTTCGCTGAAATGTTTTCTCATGAAAAACTTTAAAAAGTTTTTATTAGTTAAGCAGTAATCACGAACTGTGCACCTCCAAGCCTTCAAGATATTATTAACATTCAGAGGGATACATTATAGTTGCATTTATTTGACAAGAATGGGAGTGTCTTTCCTGAAAAATGGTACCTTCAGCAGCAGCAAACGTATCCCAAAGAACGGATATTTTATTATCCACTCTAATTCTTTCACTTGCTAGTAACTGCTGACACTAGAGTGTTTGCTGGGTGTGCATCTGGCATTCTGTAACCTGTTCAGGTTCATCACAACCTAAAGTGGCAAGGAGAGATTAGACTGTTTTCTCACAACTACAAGACTGTTGGGCTGTTTCAAAATGTAAGCTTGCTTTCATAAACACAAATAGATATACGACGAATAAATGTGTGTCTGTTTTCAGCCAATTGCTTGGAAGAGATGCACTTTAGAGACTGATGTTTATTTCATGGATATGGGTTTTGATTGACTGTGTGGCTGTGCACACATGCTTCATGCCTGGTACCCTGGAGTCCAAATGAGCCTCTGGAAGGCCCTGAAACTGGAGCTACAGATGACAAGCCACCATGTGGAAGGTGGGACCTCAACTGAGTCCTCAACAAGCACTTCAAGTAGTCTTAACCAATGAGCCATGTCTCTAAGACCATGAGGTCTGTTAACCTGCAGAATTCAAAGGGCCACCACCTGGAACCAAGCCTTTTACACATGAGTCTTCAGGGCAACATTTCAGATATATAAAATATATTGATTTATAGGATCTCCGGATATTTTGTGTGTGTGTGTGTGTGTGTGTGTGTTCAGATTATATAAATTGTTGAATTAGTGAGTTTTCATAGTTCTAACAAAAGTTAATTTTTAAAATGATCAACTTTCAATTTAGTAGAGAGTGGGAAGGTAAAAATAAATAAATAAATAAATAAATAAATAAAGCTTTTAAAATTATAAACAAAATCTCTCGTGAGAGCCAAGCATGGTGGTGAGTACCTTTATTGCCAGCACTGAGGCAGAGGTAGGTAGATCTCTAATTTGAGGCTAGCCTAGTCTATAAAGAGACTTCCAGAATAACTAGGGCTACACAAAGAAATCCTGCTGAGAAAAAAAAAATAATAAATGAATAAATAACCTCATAAAGCAGTAGAAAATAGATTCAGTATGCAAATATTTACTATAAAATATATCTAAAATTTAATATGAACTGGGGAGATGGCCCAGGAGGCAAAGTGCACTGTTCAATGTCAAGACTAGATGAGAGTTCAGATCCCAGAACTCTTGTAAAAGCTGGATGGACATAGCATCAGGTCTGTAACTGCAGCCCATGAGACTCCGAGACAGGGATCCCTAGAGCAAGCTGGCTAACCAGACTTGCTAAATCTTCAAGCCCTAGGTTCAGCAAGAGACAGTGCTGAATACAGGAGACAGAAAGCAATCAAGATGTCACATCAACCTTGGGACTCCACAGGCATGAGCAATCAAGGAGACATCACACCACCCTTGAGACTCCAGGCATGCATGTTTGCAGGTGCACCCCTCCACATACGTGTAATCACTCACTCAAACATGGAGAAAGGAACACGTTTACTGTCATCCTCTTTAGCATCTCAAAATGCTGAGAAAGGAAACAGTGGGCCAGAGAACCTTACACATAGAACATTGAAGTAATGTGTAGAGAAGGACCTGTTAGTTCTGTGTCACTCAAAATACCACAAGGAAGCAATTTAAAAGAGGAAAGGACTGTTCCTAGCTTGCAATTTTAGTCTATGGTTAACTGGCTCCACTGCTGGATCAGAGAATAGCAGAAACACGTGGTGCAAAGTCACCAGTCACTATCAGAAAAAAATAGCTGTCACCTTAGAACCAGAAATCAGAAATGAAGAACTGGAGTCAGGGGTCAGAGTGGAGATCTGATCTTCCAAGGAACACGTCAGTGACCTAATTCACCCAACCACACCTCATCACTATCAATAAACACCCTCGGATTGTGAACTCATCAATGGGTTGATACACTGCTGATGTTAATCCTCATGATCCAGTCAAGTCCCAAAGGCCTATTGGCTGGGGACAAAGCCGCTAATGCATGAGCCATCAGGGAGAATTCAGATTTAACCCATAACAAAGCACAAGAAAATAAATGAAAGGACAGAAAAAAAAAAAGACAGATGAAGCAAGAGAGTAATGCCATAGTAGCAAAGGAAGTACTGGTAACAGCTTGATGTTATGAAAATTGGCCCCAAATCTCAGTGGTATAACAACAGGAAGCTTGTTCGTACAATGGTCTTCAGCAGTAAGTTGGGAAAGGAGAGGCCTCGGAGCAGTTATTGAGGGCATAATAGATACATCAGGCACTGGCAGAAAACACTTCTCAGTTTCAGTCGTCAGCAATCCAGGCATGTGGCCCCACTCACTGACAGTCTCAAGAATGATGTTTATTCCAGTGAGGTAAATGGGGAAAAGTCAAGTTCCTAAGTAAATGTAACAAAGGGTTCATGAAAGATAGGGGTGTCCAGAGTACGTGTCAGGTCAAGGTAGTAAGTTCTACAACATGAATGATCCAAACCACTCATACCGATGTGGTGGTCTGAATAAGAGTGGCCCCCATGCGCTCATGTATTTGAATGCTTGGTCTTCAGGAAGTGTCACTGCCTGAGAGGGATTGGGAGGTGTGGCCTTGTTAGAGGAAGTGTGTCACTGGGGATGGGTTTTGGGGTTTCAAAACCTAAAGCCATTCACAATCTCTCTCTTCCTGCTGCCTATGGATGGATCTGGATGGATCTGGATGGATCTGGATGGATCTGGATGGATCTGGATGGATCTGGATGTAGATCTCTCAGCTATTTCTCAGCACCATGTCTACTGGCACGCTGCCATGCTTCTTGCCATGCTTCCCATCATGACGATGATGAATTAAAACTTGGTAACTGTAATCAAGGCCCAGTTAAGTGCATTGCTTTATAAGAGTTGTGGTGGTCATGGTGTCCCTTCACAGCAATAGAACCTTAGCTAAGACAGCTGATAAGATCAAGCAATTGACTCACATAACTGAGAGACAAATAGAAAGTTAAAGGTAAATACCCAGAGGTTCTCTACATCTAAGCAGCCAGGCTTCTCCTGGTTAAGAGCCACCCCCAAAACACTTTCATCAAATTTTCACACACATAGAACTTGACATGTGGCTTTGGTTTTTTTTTTTTCAGTCAGAGATTCCAAACATTCTATAATATTGACATCCATCAAAGGGAAAAAAAAATTTCAGCTATCCCATCTGCTTTATTAAGAAAAAGTGTAAAATATTATGCCAATGAGTTACATCACATGAACTGATCTTCCTTGTAATCAAGACCAGGGAGATACTACTGAACAAATGCATACCTTTAACTACACGACAGTAACACCAGGTTAGGGTTAAATGTAGATGAAATGAAATTACTTCCAAAGGAACGTGAACTCTCTTATCATTTTTATATTTGTTTACTTGTTTATTTGTTTTTAGACACCTGGTCTTATAAGTAGAGAATGGACTCAAAGTCCCTTTGTAGTCAAAGATGACCTCAAACTCCAGATTCCCCTGCCTGCCCCACCCTCCTAAGTGCTAGCATCATATCATTCATCAACATCTGTTTATTCAATGCTGGGACTTGAATCCAGGGCTTCGTGCACGCTAGGCAAATACTCAAACAGCTGAGGGACGTATTTAATTAAAATTCTATAACTATGTTGAAAGAGAGGAAAGAGTGATAGTTGTGACCTTTTGTCCTAGTGTTACTATTGCTGTGATGAAACACTATGACCAGAACAGCTTAGGGAGGAGAGGGTTTATTCAACTTACACTTCCACATTGCTGTTCATCACCAAAGGAAGTTAGGACAGGAACTCCAGCAGAGCAGGAACCCGGAGGCAGGAACTGATGCAGAGGCCATGGAGGAGTGCTGCTTACTGGCTTATGGCTTGTCCAACCTGCTTTCTTATAGAAACCAGGATCACATGCCCTGGGGTGGCTCCTCCCACAATGGGCTGCTCTGCCCCATCAATTGCTAATTAAGAAAGCGCCTTACAGCTAGATCTTATGGCTGCATCTTCTCAATTACGATTTCCTCCTGAGAATGACTTTAGCTGACCTAAAACCAGCCGCATAACTGACCCCTTGTCAGCATGACACACAAACACACCAGCCAGCATAACTGACCCCTTGTCAGCATGACACACAAACACATCCCTCTTAAGCCTCAATCTTTCCTTTCTTGTTCACGCCCAAGAATCCCACATTAATAAAGATATCACAATATGAAACATTTTACAAACTTAAAAAGTCCTACAATCTTTAAAAGTTCAAACATTTAAAAATTCAGTCTCTTTTAAAATCCAAAGTCTCTATCTATATAATCTCTCTCACCTATGGGGTCCTATAAAAAAAAAAATGTTAAATACTTTCTTACTTTAAGAGGGAGGAACCAGACACAGTCACAAAAAAAATGAAAGCAAACCCAAACTCCAACACAGTGGTCAATGTCTAGGATCCTGTCATGATCTTCTGGGCTTCTCGGGGATCACTTCTCTGCAGCACACACAGCTTGTCTTCCAGGCCCAGCTGGCTCCACTCCACTGCTGCTGTCCTTGGTGGTCATCCATGGCATTGGCATCTCCACGATGCTGGGGTCTCTGCTGCAACTGGGCTGCACTTTCACCAATAGCTTCTCCTGGAGTCCCTGAAGAGACTCCCTCCATATACAATGCCAAGCCCCAGCTGTTCTCCATGACCCCTTCATGCCTTCAAAATCAGTATTACCCTGGTGACTCTTACTCTACCAAGTATGGCTGCCAGCACAAGGCACAACCTTGACTATTTCTGGAACACGGCTTCTGTGTGCCGACCCTGAGGAAACACTCCAGATTTACCTCAGTGATGCTTCTGTTACCTTAATCACCACCAATTTCACAACTCGAGCTGAACAACATCCATTGCCCCAGTAACTCAAAGGTTGTACTTACTGGTTTTGGTCTCTTGTTAATCATAGCTGATTCTTCAGCCCCAGCTGACCAGAATCACAGAGTCTCAACTCAAAATAGCAAATGGCCCTGGTAGCCTCTCTAAACTTCCCTTTAAAACTTCACAAGCCAGGCTTCAGTCATCTGCACTAATCTCAGCTGTCTTATCTTCCAATCTCCTACAGAACATCCCACTAAGCTCTCAACACTCAATGGCTTTTCTAGCCTAAAGTTCCAAAGTCCTTCCACAATCCTCCCAAAAATATGGTCAGTTATCAATCAATACCCTATTTCTAATATCAAAATCTATATTATTCTGGGTTCTCAAGAGTAACAGAACTTAATAGAATATATGTGTAAATATATATACACATATATTTATTTATAGAATATATTTACATATATTTGCATATATTTATTTATAGAATATATTGACATATTTATATTATATATATTTATTAGAATGATTTGCAGGTTGTGGTCCAGCTAATCCAACATTGACCACCTATGAACAGAAGGTCCAAGAATCTAGTAGTTCAGTTCACAAGGCTGGATATCTCAGCTGGTCTTCAGTAGATGCTGAAATCTCGAAGAAGTAGGCTCTAATGTCAGTGAAGGAACAGACTTGGCAGTGAGAGCAAGCAGACAAAGCAAAAGCATCCTTCTTTCACATCCTTTATTCAGGCTTTCAGCAGAAGGTGCGGCCCTTCATGGTGGGTATTCAGGCCTCAAAAGATCTGGATTAAAGGTGTGTCTTCCCACCTCAAAGATCTAGAAGTACATCATCACACTTCAAATGATATAATTAAACAAGAGTCCTTCAGGTGCACCCAGCCATTCTGGGGTTTTAGTTAATTCCAGATGTGGTCAAGTCAACAACCAAAATAGCCACCACACCTATGAAAAATACTTTTAGGAAACGAAGTCAGAAATATAAGAGTAGCTGACCTGCTATTGTGATATTAACTGTCTTACATCCATTTCTCTCTTTATTTATATCAGTTGTCTTCCTGAGTGTTGAATCATTTCATCTCAAATGAAGATTCTTTACAGCATGGTCCCCATACAGCTGGTGAGCTGATGCTGTTCCAGTCCATTCTCTCTTCACCACCTGCGTTCTAAAGGTAATGGAGGTCAGCTTGCTAGATATCATTATTGTCTTGCTGATGCTAGGGTTTGGATATGGAATGTGTCCCCAGGTCTCATGTTGAAGGCATTAGTCCAACTTAGTGCTGTTGAGAGCTAGCTAAGAATACGCCCAGTGAGGACTCCTCCAATCATTAGCCTTCTGCCCTTCAAAGTCATGGTGGAATCTTAGATTTCCTCTTGGTTTTCCAGCTGTCTAGTGAGATCTTTGTCTCACGACATGCTCCACAGGCCCCAGAGCAATAGAACCAATCCATGAGCAAAAATAAACGATTTTCTTTCCTCTTTTAAGTTGATTGACTCATGTGTTACATTACAGTATCGGCAGGCTGAGTAACACGTCATGCTGAGAGCCGGCTTCCTCCAGGGTCTGACTCTTGGCAGCTGAGAATCAGTTCAATCAGAATTTATCAGGTTTGGGTAGATAAAATCCTTTAAGGAATAATGCATAAAACACATGCTAAATGGTATGAATTTACGGAAAATTCGCTACCAATTACGATGAAATACTCAATCAGCCTGATCAAATATCTCCTGCCTGTAGGAACACCCAGGATATTGATCAGGGTGTTCTCTAGAGGGATAGAACAGTCAGAATTAATGTGCCGATGCGATACTGGCGCACACCTTTAATCCTAACTCTTGGGAGGCAGAGGCAGGCTGATCTCTTGAGTTTGAGGCCAGCCTGGTCTACAAAGTGTGCAGCACATGCATTCCTGGTGCCTGTGAGAGCCAGAAGGTGTGTGATATCCCTGGAAGTTATGGAGGATTGTGAGCAGTCATGTGGGTGCTACAAACCAAACCAGGTCCTCTGCAAGAACAAGTGCTCTTAAGTGTTGAGCAGTATCTTTAGCTTCAAGGTTTCGGAAACTTGATGGCAAATTGTGCTCTGTCAAGAGGCACTTGATCCTTTAATCTGCTCTCAAAAGGAAAATAACTTTTATTTCCCTCAAAGATTTGTAATAATATATAATTGATATATCATAAAGTACAAAAGTGAATCGTGATTCATATATGTTAAAATCCTATATTTTATCAACTTTTTTATGTTTTGTTTTGTTTTGTTTTGTTTCGAGACAGAGTTTCTCTGTGTAGCCCTGGCTGTCCTGGAACTCACTCTGTAGACCAGGCTGGCCTTGAACTCAGAAATCCGCCTGCCTCTGCCTCTCAAGTGCTGGGATTAAAGGTGTGTGCCACCACTGCCCGGCTCTACTTTATCAATTTTTAATACTTGTTCAATGTTGTGACTTATTTACAAATTACCTTTAAAATAGTTCATAAGTGACATTTTTTCCCTTTCCAGCGAGTTCAGAAAAAAATGGCACACCTTTCAAACATCAATATCTTAGAATCAATCAAATAGAAAACCTGCTTGGTATTTGAGGAAATCCCATGTTCTGATAAGTTGAGCTTTGTGAGCCTTGCCGTTGTCTGGCAAAGGATCATCACTTAGGCCATCACATTCAAAACTTACGTCAAGTTCAATTCCTCAGGCATTCATAACCTAGGTAAGTCCCTAAGGGGCGCAGGACATCAAGGATACTTCAGACACAAGTGTATTCTTTGCTTCTACAGTAACTCCACTGGAATGGGGCTTTTTTTCAATGCCAAATAGTTGATAAGATATTTTAATGTGGCCATAAGTGTTTGGTTTGGGACCTCAGGACAAGGGCCTGAGGTGCATATTTTATATATCAAAGCAAACCTGGCCTCCAGGTTCTCCCAGCATCCCTCAGTCCCTACCTGGCACACCCTGCCCCTCAACCCCAAACTTTGCAACCCAGTTCCTATATAAACAAGACACGTTTCTCTGTTTCTGTCTATCTCTCTGTCTCTCTCTATCTCTGACTCTGTCTCTCTGTCTCCCCCTTCCTCTCTCTCCCTCATTTTCTCTTGTCTCTCTGAGGATGCCCTTTCTTTCTTTCTCTTCCCCTCCCCCCTCTCTTCCCATGGTGACATCCCTAGCCTCCATCCTTGGGGCTAGTGAACTCTCCAGAGAGCAGTTTCTCAAAAAACCTGCCTCTAATATATTCTGATCTATCTTGGATTGGCTTGTTTCACTGGCAGGAGGGCGGAGGGGGGGAGGAGGGGCGGAGAACTAACCTGTCAGTCAGGATACTTGATTCTTTCAGATTTATTTTTACCTTCTTGTATATAAATATTTGTCTGCATCTGTCTGCCACATGCATGCCTGGTGCCTGTGGAGGTCCGAAGAGGGTACTGGATCCCCAGGAACTGGAGTTAGAGATTACTGTGAGCCACTATGTGGGTGCTGGGAACTAAACCTGGCTCCTCTGCAAGAGCAGCAAGTGGTCCTGCTGATGAGTCACCTCTACAGCCCCTCCCTCCTGTAGCCAAGGATGGCCTTGAACATCTTATCCTGTTTCCACCTCTGGAGTTCTACAGAAGAGGCATGGACCACTACACCTACACAGTGCTGAAGATCCCGCCCAGGACTTCCTGCATGCCAGGACAGCACTCTGCCAACTGAGCTACCACCTCAGTTCCAGGATGGTTTATGCTTGCCCTAAGAAATAAATCTTCCACATGGCACATTCCTAAAGCGAAACTCATTAATTAAGAACCTTTCCCAAAGTTTTACAATGTAGCCTCAAGCTGAGGAATTCTGACACAAAAGGTCGTTTCTCTTCAGGCGTTTTATAGTCAAGACTCTTTATAAATATCCTTAAAGACAAGTGATGAGACACAGGCAAAATAGGCCAAATATAATAAGACTAGGAAGTCCAGGCAAGCTGGGCAGGGACTTCATTGGGACACTCTGAAGGCATAAGGGGATCAGAAACACAGAGCATGATCTCAGAGAAGGGAGAAAGGAGATAAGCACAGGGCATTGGGCCAAAGAGACAAACCACTGACCTTTACCAGCTGCCTAGGATAAGTTCTAATCAGAGACCAATCCCCCACCAATGCACAGATGTGACGTAGACACCACTGCCTTCAGGGAAGAAGGAGCTAACAAGGCCAAACTCTGGCTTTGTCCATTTTTAAAACTTCTCGTCTCCTCTCAGGTATCTTTCTGTCACTGTCTGCTGGCAGCATTACCAGACTGAATGATTATACTGGTTATTCATAACAGGTATGGTAAGCGAAATGTGCTGATGACAGCCTGTCTACTTCCCAAATCATGGGTGTTGAACAATCTGGATTGCTAGAGAAAGCAGCCTGATTACCAACTGATGTAAGCACACACACACACACACACACACACACACACACACACACACGGAATGTGCTGGGAGCTCTGATTTCTTGGTGTGCTCACTACTTCCATCTATATATCTACTATCTATCTATCTATCTATCTATCTATCTATCTATCTATCTATCTATCATCTCTCTATCATCTACCTGTCTGTCATCTGTGTTTAATCTGTCTGTTGGTCAGTCTATCTGTCTATCATCTATCTGTCTGTATATCATCTATGTATAATCTATGTCTGTCTGTCAATCTATCATCTATCTATCATCTATCACCTGTCTATAATCTATCATCTATCTATACATCTATCTATCTATCTATCTATCTATCTATCTATCTATCTATCTATTTTCTGTGTTTCATCCATCAGTCTATCTGTCAATCTATCGTTCATCTATCTCTCTGTCTATCATCTATCTGTTGGTCAGTCAGTCTATCTGTCTATTGTCTATTGTCTGTGTGTCTGTGTGTCTGTCTATCTCTCTGTCTGTCTACCATCACTCTTCCTCTACTTAGGACCTCATGTAAACATTTTATCACTGAGGTACATCCTACCCTTTAATTTTATGTTTAAATGACATGTCAAAAATGACATGTAAATGACATGTTTAAATGATATGTAGAAAACTTTAAAACTATACATATTAATAGAGTGTCATGTGATGTTTTGATATATGAATGCATCATGTAATGCTTATATCAAATTAATCATCTCAGGACTGGTGAGATGGCTTAGCAATTAAGAGTGCTTGCTTCTCAATCACGAGGACTGGAGTTCAGATACCAGCACCCTTGTGACAAGCTAGGCATCTGACACATGCCTTTAATGGTAGTTCCTATGACCCCAGAAGAATTGCTGGCACTCACTAGTTTAGCTGAGAAAAATGTGAACTGCGGGTTTAGGAAGAGACTCTGACTCAAATGACTAAGTGGAGAGTGATTGACAGGGACACTTGACACCCACTTCTGGTTTCTATGTGGGCATAGGCACACATGTGTGCACATGCTATCACATAGAGACCTATGCAGAACATGATCATTAATAGGTAAATTCCATATCATTCATTAATAGGTAAATTCTGTACCTATTTCCTTCACAGCACATTAGTATCTGCAGCCATTTTACTGTGTAATAGCACAGCAGAACTTCTGATTCCTAGGTTAGTGTCTCTACATCGACCTTCCGCCATGGCTTCCTACCTCACTACTCCATCTCAGATAATCACCTTGACAGCATTCTGCTCCTAACTTCTGTGGCATCAACTCATTCACATTCATGTCGGTGGCATTTGGCCATATTAATAAGACAGTGCAATGCTTGTCTTTCTGAGCCTGACTGCAATATGAGAGTACAGATGTTTCTTCAATATTTGAATTTCTCCGTGTCGTAGTGTAGACCTGAGAGGTCATGGTAACATTAGGAGATGGGACTTTTCAAAAGAAGCAGATTATTGGGGGCATACGCTTGAGGGCTATCTTGGGACCCCTGGATGGGCGTTTGCTGTATTTGTATGGTGAGGTAAGCAGTCTTCTTCTGCCTACTCCTGCCTCTGACGAGCTATGTCTACAACTGAGCCAAGCCACCTCTGACTGAGAACCCTGAAGCCATCAACCAAAACAAGTCTTTCTTCCTTTCTCCTCTAAGTGTCTGTTGTTTTGTTTATGAGCAGTTTATTGAGTACACTACAAAAGGGTGGGGTGGGGGGACTGGACGGCAGCTCAGATACTGCCTGCAGCCAGTCCTTTCTATTTTAAAGATGACTTTCTTAGGCATTTGTCACAGCAATAGGAACCTAACAAGATTTCCTTTGGAGCCATAACCAATATTTACCGAGTTTTTTTCCTGTGGCTCCATACAAATGTTAGGACATTTTACTAGTTCTTGTGAAAGCTTGGTGTTTTAGTGGGAATGGCATAGTCAGTGTTGAAATTGCTGTGCCAGTTTTCTGTTGTTCTTTGTTTTGCTTTACTTTGCTTTAAGATAGGGTGTCACTGTATAGCCCTGGCTGGTCTGGAAATTACAGAGATTCCTCTGCTTCTCCCTCCTGAGTCCTGGGATGAAATGTGTGTGCTGCCATGCCCAATCTATATTGATTTGTCTTCCTTCCTTTCTTTCCTTTCTTTCCTTCCTTCCTTCCTTCCTTCCTTCCTTTTTTGAGACAGGGTTTCTCTGTGTAGCCCTGGCTGTCCTGGAACTCACTCTGTAGACCAGGCTGGCTTTGAGCTCACAGAGACCCTCCTGCTCCTGCCTTCTGAGTGCTGAGATTAAAGGCTGCACTGCCTTGCCTAGCCTCTTAAGTCTCCATTTTACTAACTTCCGGCACTTAAAACCCCTCTCAGTCTCTTAAGACACACCAGAAACAGTCCTGTTAATTGTCTTATCCTACCCCCAAAGGCTCTATGCAGTGGCCAAGGTGAGCCTTTGCTGTATTACTAAAATAGTACCATCATTGTTTGCCAGGAACCTGCACAGCCTCAGCTCATGGCCCAAGCCCGAGCTGGTTCCCTAGATCAAGTGTTTCTTTTCATACACTTTTCTATAAATGTTTGCACATGAAGTACTAGGACCCACTATTTCAACTAAACATTCCTCCTCGGAGAGGTTTTCTCTTGGCCTCACACTCACACAGCATTCTGTGCTTCTGGTTGCCTTTACTCACCTCATGTGACATTCAATCCCATAATACTTGAAAAAAAAGTGGGCTCCAGGAATTCAATTTCAGAAAGTATGAAGTCATTCTATTGTGAGATTAATGATGTGGTTGGAGTAAGCCTGCATAGCTGCAAAGTGAATTCTAAATACCACACCGATACCCATAGACAAAAGCAGCTCCCAGCTCCAGTTAGCAAAGCTTCTTCTAACGGTCACAGTGGTGAGTCTGGAGACTCACAGCTGCCCAGAATACAGAAACCGAGTGACAAAAGTGGGCCCCAAACGAGAAACTTATGCCACCTCCTCCAAGGCTCAGGGAACATGGTGGGAGAGAGGGCAGAAGTGTGTTAAAGGCCAGAGGATAGGCTGAAGGGTTTACAATACTATTGTCTAGATTTCAAACAAGTACTGAAATCATTAACTCACATCAACTGCTGTTGTCTGCCTGTGCCAATACCAGACAGTCGGAGGAGGGGGGCTACACACAGCCCTTTACAGCTGAACTATCAGCAATAGATAGATTCTAGGAATGGAGGAATCAATATTTAGTTGTGTATTCTCTTATGAGCCCACCAGGCTGCAACAGATGACTCCAAAGCCCCCAGTTACACAACTGGGCCTGGTTAATCTTCAGGGAAGAGTGTCCCAGAATGAAACAGACAGACATGAATGTGCTGGAGAGAGTCAGGCAGGGAGAGGGCCAGCATGTGGTCAGTATGTACGATGCATATATGTGGAATTGTAAAAATTAAAAGTGGGTTTTACAAATTAAAGTGAAGCTTAAATTTCTTTCTTTCTTTCTTTCTTTCTTTCTTTCTTTCTTTCTTTCTTTCTTTCTTTTTAAAAAAGCTTGTTTTAGGACAGAATTTCATGTTCTTCAGACTGGACCCGGACCCCTGAACCCCCTGGACCCCCTGAGCCAGCATGCCTGGTTTATGTGGTTCTGAGGGTTGAATTCAGGGACCTGTATATGCTACAGAAGCACTCTACCAACTGAGTTACGTTCCTAACCATTGGTTAAAGATGGATGCTAGGGCTGGAGAGATGGCTCAGTGGTGAGGGGCTCACACTGCTCTTGCAGAGGACCAGAGTTCAGTTCCCAGCATCCATGTCAGGTGACTCACAACTGCTTGTAACTCCAGTCCCAGGGGATCCAAGCCCTTCCTCTGGCTTCTGTATGCGCTGCACTTGCATGTACAAACTCACACTCGGACAAACATATGTGCAAATAATTTTTTAAATGCTATTTTTTTTATTTCACCCACAGTTTGAATAACAGATTGTTAGAAGGCCTGCATATAACATAATTCATTATCATGCATGAAATGAAGTGAAGGATTAATTTATCCCTTTATCTTCTCAAAAGAGAGATGTTAGGGACTGAAAGTACTCAGCTACTGAAGTTCCTGGGTTCAATCCCAATGATAGCAACAGAGAACAGATACCAGGTGTGTTTGAGCACAGTAGGAAGTCATGCACCAGATGACTCTGGGTGGGAACCTAGTGTCTTACAGTCACCGAGTTGACTGTCAATTTGCTGTCTACAAAGGTACAGCAGAAGTGAATTAGAAGCCATCACATAAGGACAAAGATGTATGTTCATATTCTACAGGCCTGTCCTCCCTGGAGCAGGGCAACCTCCATCTTTATGAGCTCAGCTGTGCCTGCTTGCAAATGATCACCACCGCTGGACTTGTGCATTGTGAGCTCTTATAAGCAGGGCCAGCGTAATTCTGCCCCAATTGCTGGGTGGCCTGGGCTTTAGGGATGGGCTAGAGTATATAGGAGGCAGGGAAGAGTAGAGGGACCTCTCTCTCTGCACCTACATGCTGGGTGCTGACCTCCTAGTGTAGCTACTTAGATAAGCACAGGCTCCTCCCACAATCTCTCACCGGCTCCCAAAAGGGGAACTGTTTGGTTTCAACCCGGGGACAAGAAACTGAGGTGCATATTTTACATACCAAAGCGGACCTGGCCTCCAGGTTCTCCCAGCATCCCTCAGCCCCTACCTGGCACATCCTGCCCCCAACCCTAAACTTTCCAGTCTAGGGGTTGGGCTGCCCTTCCCCAGAAGCTCTTCCCAGTATAATCCAGACATTTTGCTCTCCTCTTCTTTTCTCTTCTCTTCCCGTTTCTCTCTCTCTTTCCCTCTCCAGCTCCCTCCCCTTTCCTCATGGCGACTTCCCTGGCCTTGGTCCTTGGGGCCAGTGAATTCTGGAGACCAGCTTCCCAACAAACCCGCCTTTAATATAATCTAATCTGGTTTAAATTGGCTCATGTTCCCAGTATCCTATCTGGAACTTTGGCAGACTCAGACAGTGTTTTGTTGTTAGGCTCTTCTAGGTGGGAGATAGTCAGTGCTTAGTGACTCTCCTCTTACTGCATCCCTTCTCTGGGAGAAAATCCTTGAGAGGGAAGGAATGAAGGAAAAAGAAAAAAAATGCTCAAACACAAAAAACCACATAAGGGATGATTCTTTTAGTAAGGAGGAAACTAAGGCATATCCCTGAGGGTGGGGAACAGAAATTGACGAGTTTGGCAGCCTGCTTTGGAAATGAGCAGCCGATCTAGCTAATATGAGAAGAATGTTGGAAGGAACTAAGAAAAGCAACATAGTTTTCAAATTGCTTAGGAGTGAAGAGGTCTTGTGACAGACAGCTCTGCCCCAAGCTTTGACTAAGGAACAGCACAGGAGGAGGAGATAATGCGCTGGCTCTGCTGGCTCTCAACCTTCCCATGGCTGCTACCCTTTGATACAGTTCCTCATGCCTTGGTGACTCCCAACCATACAGTTATTTTCACTGCTACTTCAGAGCTTTAATTCCGCTCCTGTGATGAATCCTAACGTAAATAGCTGTTTTCTGAGGGTCTTAGGTCACCTCTGTGAAAGAATCCTTAGACTCTCAAAGGGGTCTCGACCCAGAGGTTGAGAACCGCTGAAATAAACTCTAGACAGTAACACTGACTGCTGTTGGATAGTAAAAGTAACCACGTATCCGATAGCTGCCTGAGGCAGGCCTGTGCACATATTCTCCATTTTGTCATGAAAAGTCATCCCGTCAAACTTTCCAGGCCGCTCACCATCCAGAACTAAGTGTTACTCGTGAACTCTAACCAAACTAGACGTACCAGGAGATATTGCTGAAATACTGACGGAAAATAAGCAAGGACCCATGGAACCGGCCCTTTAAAAGTGGAGACTTGTGCTGGAATTCATGTTTTCCTCTACCTATTTGGAACTTGTTTTTTGTGTGTGTGTGTAGTGATGAGACCCAGGACTGCGGCTATTGCTCAGTGCCAGAGAGCCTGCCTTGCATGCGTGAGGCCCTGGATTGAACCCTAGCACAGAAGGAAGGGAGCGAGGGTTGGGGGCGGGGGAAGAAAGCAGGGAGACAGGGAGGAGGGATGGGGAGGGGAGAGTCCTACACTAGGCCTCTTGCTTGCCTGCCTTCTGAGTAGCTGGAACTACAGCCTTGTGCCAGCTGGGACCTTACCTACTAAGACAGGAAACACTTGCCATATTCTAAGCGTGCTTTAGTGGTTTTCTGCTTAGATAATAGAACGCATACTTACGCAAACGACTACATTCCTCAAGACGTTTGCCACCCCCATCCCTGGTGGCACCGTGGCTTCCTCTCTTCACAGGAGGGAGAGTTGATGTCTTCAAGGACTGGCCTGCCGGGTATTTCAGGCTAATCTTTGTAAAAACTGAGTTTCTCTGCGGAGCTTTTTGTATGGCTCTGGTAAGCAAGGGTTAGGCGTTTACTTTCTTTGCAGCGGCCAGAGCACAGAGCTGATGGAGCCTACAGGCCAGCTTGCTGATGGTGAGACACCACACCAGGTGTGGGTAAGCCACTATGGGCATTTGGAATGAAGGGAGGCAGAATCTGCAGGGCAGGCGGGCTGAGGGGAGGGGATGAAGGGGACAGTGGGGAAGGCCACTCAGGAGGGGCCAGGCTCAGAACAAAGCATTCTTGGAATGAAAGCCGGCTGCTCTTCCGGTGCTATAATTTGAGATAAATTGGGAAAGCTGCCAGTTTAAAAAAAAAAAAAAAGTCTCCACAGATGTCTGGAAAAGTGTGAGAGTTTCCTTCTTTGGGGAGGTGTGGTGGCTGAAAGCCTGGGTTTTTGGGATCAGGAAGGCCTGCCTGTCAATCACCTCCCTGCAGTTTATTGTGTCTTTGGAAGACCACTGCTTCATTGGCTTCAGTTGTATTGCTATGGAATTAATTATGCCCTTCAGTCTCTGTTTTTGTTTTAAAGGTTTATATCAGAGGCTGAAGTGACAGCTCAGTAGCTCCTCACAGAAGACCCAGGTTCAACCCCAGCACCCACATGGTGGCTCACAGCCATCTATAACTCCTGTTCCAGTGGGCTTCCTTGGAAATGTACCCACAATGTAGGCAGAACACACATTCACATAAAGTAAAAATAAGTATTTCAGAAGAAGGAGGAGGAAGAGGAGGAGGAGGAGGAACAGAAGAAGAAGAAGAAGAAGAAGAAGAAGAAGAAGAAGAAGAAGGAAGGAGAAGGAGAAGGAGAAGGAGAAGGAGAAGGAGAAGGAGAAGGAGAAGGAGAAGGAGAAGGAGAAGGAGAAGGAGAAGGAGAAGGAGAAGGAGAAGGAGAAGGAGAAGAAGAAGAAGAAGGCGGCAATGACAACGAGCTGCATCTATCAGGGACTAGGGAGTTAACTTAATGCATAAAGTGTTTGCTGCTTGGGCATGAGGACCAGTTTGAGCCTCAGCATTCACAGAAAAGCCTGTGGCAGCAGCCTGCATGGGTGACCCCGGCACTGGGAAGTGGAGACAGCAGTCTCCAGGGCTCACTGGCCAGTCAGTGTGACCAAAGCCATCAGCTCTAGGTTAGGTGATGTGACCTTGCCTCAAAAAATAAAGTGTCTCACCGAGAGGGATGGTTCAGCAGATCAGAGCACTTGCCTCTGAGCCTAAGGAGCTCGATTCAAGCCCAGTGACTGCACAGTGGAAGGAGAGAACCCTTAAAGTTAGCCTCTGCCCCCACATGTACACTGCGTGTGCATATGTATGTGCGTGTGCATATATATATGTGTGTGTGCATATATATATGCATATATATATATATATATGTGTGTGTGTGTGTGTGTGTTTGTGTCCATATATATAAATGTGTGCATGCATATATACATACATATACATATGGTAGACTGGCTAAAGAACAGGCTACTCTTCCAGAGGACCCAGGTTCAGTTCCCACCATCCATATGGCAGCTCACAACTGTCTATAACTCCAGTTCCAGGGGATCCAGTGTTCCCCACGTGAGGACAAAGCCTCCTGAACTCTTGCATGGCACCACCGTGTCCTGCTTTTCTTGTCCTCTGCAGTAAGTCCTTCTTAGTGTCCTTCATAGAGTACTTCTTACCCATCAGTATATGCTGGGATTCCTGGGAGTCCTCAGGACCAGCTGAGGGGCTTTCCTTCCTCCATGCGTTCTCCTTTAAGTGCTCATCCAATACCTGTCTCCCAGGACAGCAAGGGCCATTTATATAATTCCAAAACTTTTATCTGCTTGGCAGATCTCCCGTATGAATTACCTCTGTTTTCAGTTGACTCAAATTTCCAGTTGTTTAGGGAACAGATGTCTTTTGGATTGTCTTGTGAATACCTCAGAATTAGGATCTTTGAACTTCACTTTTCTCCTTGTCAAGCTCCTTCCAACACCCGCAGTCTCAATAAAGCCAACACCATCCACCCCAGTGCTGTTTGTGTCCTGATTTCACCCCCCCTTCTGTGAACTCATGTAACCTGTCACCTGGATTGTCCCTTGTACCACTTCAGCATGGATAACCAAAGTCTGCTCCTTTCTCTATCCTTGCTACAAACACCAGACCACGAGACCACTGCGATGCGGTCCTACATTCAAACCTCCTCTTCCAGCAGCAAGACGTCAATTTGACCATGCTGATTGACACATTTAAAAAATCCTTCAGAGAGTGCTGGGGGAGGGGTGTGTGGCAGGATTTACCCTGTCCAATTACATTAAAATATTAGTGCAGCAGGAGGCCTGTGATTGGACAAGGAAAGGGAGGCGGAGCTAAGAGTTGCAGAGGCAGAGCCTCTCAGGAGAGAGGAAGAAGAGCAAGATGAAAGATGACTTTCAGGATGATTCCGAACCAGCGTGGCTTTAAATAGCCGTAGGTAGACATGTGTTTAATATAGGGATAGAATAATTTGGATAGCTTGTCTAATCTAGGTGGGCAGCTTGTATTATTATCATTTGGCTCTGAAATTATTGTGTGAGCATCTTGTTAACTGGGAAGTTATTGTTATATAAAGCTGACTGGTTAACTATAAGCTTCTAGAGTTTTTGTTTTACTGGGTTACTGGAAGGTAGGACCGCTGACCACAGGGGGGTTATGGCTGTGAAGGAACTAGTGGCTCCAGAGACAAAGGAACCGGAGCTGAGAATACCGTGACCGGTCAGTGCGGGAGCTAGAGACAGAGGTGGTGGGACCACGCCGGGGCAGAGAGTTGGCAGCAGTAGCTCCGGAAGCCTGTCTGTCCTTCTTGTTTTTATTATTTCCCGCAACAGGAGTGTGTTAACAGTGGAGGGCTCGTCCAGCCTGAGTGAAGCCCTCCAAGTGATTTCCAATTCCACATTACAAATGAAAAGAAAACAAACCCTTCAGAGGCTCCATCATTGCCCTTCAGATAAATTACAAGCTCTTTACGGAGCTGAGTCCCTCACTCACCCTGCGCCACCCGTTCTCATGCTTTGTTCCATGGGTACACTGTATGACCTGGTGCTCACCTTTCAAGTTCCCATGTTTGTTGTTCCTTCTGTGGAGAACACTCCCATCTTAACCTAACTACTTCTCATCTAGACTCTCCCTTAAAGGTGGTTGCCTCTATGAAACCTTCTGGACTCCCCAGTTACAACGTAATAGTTATCCCAGACCTGCAGCCAGGTGTGATGTTTGGAAACAGGATCTATCTTAGTTAGGGGCAGAGGACAAATGCTTCCACTCACTAGCTCAGAGCCTAACAGCAAAGACATAAACCTTCAAATGATCAACACACAAACTTGCACTTTAGGGTCGATGAACTAACTGGTAGGTAGGTAAAGGTGTCAGCTCCCAAGCCCAATGGCTTAAGACTTAATCCTGGGATTCAGTGGAAGGAGAAAACAGACTCTTGTGAGTGGTCCTCTGATGTCTACATGTGCATAAACACACACATATAAATAAGTACATTTTTTAATTTTAAAACTTGAACTTTACCACAAAACGGAAGTGTGTGATGCTTTGAAGGGCTTGAATAGAACAGGAGATGCTTAGCCTACACCTACAGACTGATCCAGAATTAACACTAAGAGTTGCAGGCAGAGATAGGATGGTCTCTGTAAGTTCAAGGCCAGCCTGGTCTACAAAATGAGTTCTAGGATGGCCATGATTGTTACACAGAAAAATCCTATCTCCAAAACCAAAACAAAACAAAAAAAGAATAAAAAGGGGTAGAGAAGGGTGGGAGAAAAAAGAACCTACAAAGTAGCCAAAGTCCAGCTACCAAGGTCTTATTTTCTTCTCGTTTTTTTGTTAGATGGGCCAACTAGAACTCACACATTTGGTCCTAGGCAAGTTAAATTTGAGATAATGTTAAGATCTCATATGGAAACACCAAGTGTGTAATTGTGTGTACAGGTCTGTGGCTCTGGGGATGGAGACAGAAATTTGGGAGCTGTCAGTGCATTAGATTGTACCCACAGATGTGTCTGATTGTACTCGGGAGGGGCCGTAGGGAGTGGAAGGGAGCTAGATCTGACCTTCAACAAGCTACATTATTCATCAGGAGGGTGGGTCTGTGAATGAAAGCCAATCTGCTGAGGGAGAAGTAGTTCTAGAGGTCAAAGAAGAAGGGTTTAGAAGATGAGCGGCAGGAGAAGGGCTGAACTTAGAGGTAGAGACATAGCATTGTAAGGAGGATGGGGGCAGTAGAACCCGTGTCAAGAAGGGGCTAATGCTTTGAAACTGACTAACAAGAACACATTCAAATAAGATCTCAAATCTTTTAACGATTCAATAATTTGTCATTGTTTATTTATCATAATAATGCCTCTTTTCCCCTCCAGAAAAGACTGTGTAAGATGTTCCTTCTTGGTCACACTAAACCCTCTACTATATCAGTACAATTCCTTAGACAAAGTAGAGACTCAACTTTATTTATTTGCTTAGACAGGTCTCCTGTACTGCAGGCTGGCTTCCAAATCACTGGGCAGCCAAGGATAGTCTTGAACTCTTGATCCTCCTGCTGCCAGTTCCTGAGAGCTGGAGTTATCGACACAGGCGGCCATGCCTGCTTTACACGGTTCTGGGCACCATAGCCAGGCCATGAGCGTGATACTGCCCTACATCCCAGCTGACATTCATTTTTTGAGATTCCTTCTCTAACTGAACTGTAAAGGGATAAGAGAAAAAGAAACTTGGCAGCATTTTTTAGGTTAGTACTAATTATAGACTCACAGATAAGAAAGTGGCGGCAAGGGGGACGTGTTGTTTACTGGAGCAGTCTCATCCATTGTTCCAGCTAGAACTCTTTTTTGGTGTCATAGTTTAAAATCTGATTTCATGGACTTCTTATCAAATAATTCAAAACATTCTCCAGCCCCCTAAAACATATCTGACTTTAAAAAAAAACTCATCATCCGAACTCTGTTAAAATATGTATCAAAGCAAGTGTGTGAGGGAGGGGAGGGGAGAGCAGGCTAGCAGCAGCATGGGGAAGGTCCCCTTCCTACCTAATTTCTAAGTATTTAGTTATTCTGTTTGTTTTAAAGGAATTTATAGATTTGAGGGATATTAATCTTTTGTTGATTGTATATCATAGACACTTGCTCACAGCATTTATCTTTTTAACTGTGTTTATTTAAAAACAACTTTATGGAAGTATAATTTACATAGCACAAAACTCACCCCATTTAAGTATAAAGTTAATGAACGTAGTGCATTTACACGTCTCCTGTATTGTTTTTTGGGGGGTGGGTTGCTTTGAGACAGTTCTCACATATCCTAGGCTGCTCTAACTCCCTTTGTAGCCAAGGATAGCCTCAAATTCCTGATCTTCCTCTTTCCCACAAGAACTGAGATCACAGGCATGTACCCAGAAAACATATGGTTGTGCAAACTTTGGTACAATCAAGTTTCAGAACACCTTTCTCATTCAAACATGTTCCCTCATGTCTGTTTGCTCCTATCTCTTCTACCCTGAACCCAAGGAATGTGTGCCCCATCTTCTGTCTATGTGTCTTGTTCTTTCTAAACTCCAGACCAACAGCATCCTTCAAGCTGAGCCTCCTGTGCTCATCCTGAGTGGTCACTGAGCATGGGGCTTGTGTGATCTGCCTATGGCGGTGCATTGTAAGAACTGCTCCTTTCCTTTGTTCATTGTATGGAAGCAGCGGCAATACTTCTCAGAGCCAAGGCCTTGGGCGATGATTGGATTGCTCCAATTTTCATGTTATGAGTGATGCCATTATGAGGGGGTTTTATAGATGCATTTTAATTTCTTCTGAGTAAGTATACGGGAATAGATTTGATTAGTTAATTATTTTTACATATGCGTGTTTGTGGTGTGTACATGTTCATGTGGATATGAGGGAACAAGGGTCAGTCTTGCGTGTCATTCCATGGCCATTAACCTCTTTTGGTTTTGTGTTTTGTTTTTGGTAGGGTCCTCACTGGCTTTGAACTCCCTAATCAGGCTGGGCTGGATGGTCAGAAAGACCCCAGGATCTACCTGTTTCCACCTCTTCAATGGGATTACACATGTATACTGCTTGCAGGGTAAACCCTTTGCCAACTGAGCTAGCCTCCAGTTTCTTCTGGTTAAAAGTTGTTTGGGAGGCTGGAAAATAGTTTACTGGTTAAGAGCTCACACTGCACTTTCAGAGGCCCTGAGTCTGATACTCAGCACCACTGTCAGCTGGCTCACAATGGCCTGAATCTCCAGGTCCCAAGGATACAACACCCTCTCCAGAACTCCACAGGCATCTTTGTTTTACACACACATACTTTTTTTTCTATTTTTGTCTAGCTGTATTTGTGAATTTTATAATTAGCTTCTCTTTCCAATACACAACCAAACACATGAAACCACAAAAGTAGAATACCACTATTTCAAGAACACAAACAACAGAGGCTTATTTTGGTTGTTATTGTTGTTTATTTTTGAGATTGTAATTTAATTACATTTCCCCCTACCCTTTCCTTCCTCCAAATCTTCACATATACCCATCCCTGCTCTCTTTCAAATTCATGGCCTCTTTTTTACACTAATACTAATGTATACATATATATTCCTAAATAAAATCCATTATGTCCATATAGTGCAGCAGTTCTATGGATTATGACCAGTTTAGGGGTCACATATCAGATATTTACATTACAATTCATAGCAGTAGCAAAATTATAGTTATAAAGGAGCAATGAAATAATTTTATGGTGGGGCAGGTCACCACAACATGAGCTCATTAGAGAGTTGTTAATTTTAAAGGGCCCCAGTGTTAGGAAGGTTGTGACCACTGATACAGTGTTACTTTTATGTATGTTTTCAGGTTTGAGGATTTGGCACTGGACAGACAGTTGGCACGCTCCTCCCTGAGAAGAACCACCTCTCCAGCTTTACTCAGTTGTCTGAGGACCAGATTTCATCGTAACAGAAGGTGTCATGCAAGCTTCCAGAGGAGGGAGACAACCATCAGTCCGACAGATGATGAACACATCAACAGCCAGCATGGTGTAATAGCCCCAGGGGTGCAGTAGTGGCACACAAGTCTTGTAGGTAACCAGCAGCTCTCTAATTGGACTTGAAGATGAGCTCAATGACGATACTATTCCTGGTACTGGAAACCTAGCTAAACACCAAATGCCAGTGTAGTTATCTACATGAAAATCTACAACCTCTAATTTACTGACTCAGCATAGTGCCTAACAACAATCTACAAACATTTTCTTACATCAACAGATACCCTACCCATCATTTTTTAAAGGTATTTGGAGTAATCTAGATTTTTTTTTTTATTCTGAGACAGAGTTTTACTATGTAGTGTTGGCTGTCCTGAAACTATGGCCTCAAACTCAGAGACCTATCTGCTTCTGCTTCCTGAGTGCTGGGATTAAAGGCATGTGCCATCACCACCTGGTTGATATTTTCATTGTTAATACACACTTGAAAATTAGATTCTGGTAGGACACAGTATCATAGTGTCACAAGCCTTTAATTCTAGCACTTGGGAGGCAGAGGCAGATGGATCTCTGTGAGTTCAAGGACAGCCTGGTCTACAAGGCAGCTAGGGCTACATAGAAAGATCCTGTCCAAAAAAAAAAAAAAAAAAAAAAAAAAGATTAGATTCAATTTCTAAAAGTAGAGGTAGGGCAAACAAATGCTTTTTTAAGGTCTGAGTTGAATCTATTAGTCAATTTGAGAAGACCTATCATTGTAACAACATTTAGTCATCCAATTCATGAATGTGACTCGTTCAGTTCAGAAGAGAGCATCTGGCTTCACTTCCTGGTGACCCTTTGTTACTTGAACTATAGTTTTATAGTTTTACATTTTTACTTTCTCATTCTCATTAAAACATTCTTTATAAGACTAAACCAGAGAACAAAAATCTCTGTTATGCTTTTGTGAGACTTCCTTTGTCAATGAAATTAGTCTAAATCTCTTTACCTTAGCTTCAGTTAGACTCTTCAGACAAGGGCAAAAAGCAGCCGCATTCTTCATCAAAATACCACAAACACAGTTTCCAGGTTACATACTAAAAGTCTTCTTCTCTGAAACCACTTGAGCTAGGGCTCCACAGTTCAAAACATCCTCGGGACCACTGTTTCCATGCTTCTACTAGGATGGCCCATTAAGTCCCACTTAAAGCATTCTGCTGCTTTACAAAGTCCCCAAATCCACATTCCTTCAAACAAAAGCATGGTCAGGCTTATCACAGCAATACCCCAAGCCTTGATCCCAACTTCTGTCTTAGTTAGGGTTTGCATTGCTGTAAAGAGACACCACGACCAAGGCAACTCTTATAAAGGACAACATTTGATTGGGGCTGACTCAGAGGTTCAGTCCATTATCATCAAGGCAGGAAGCATAGGAGCGTCCAGGTAGGCATGGTGCTGGAGAAAGCTGAGAGTTCTTAGTCTTCATCCAAAGAAAGCCAGGAGCAGACTATCCTCAGGCAGCTAGAAGAAGGGTCTCAAAGCCCACCCCCACAGTGACATACTTCCTCCAATAAGGCCACACCTCTTAATAGTGCCGCTCCCTGGGTCAAGCATATTTAAACCACTACACTATCTATCTATGTATCTATGCATCTGTCTATCTGCCAATCTGTCTGTCTGTCTGTCTTTCTGTCTATCTATCATCTATCTACCTGCCTATCTATCCATCCATCCATATCTCTTCTCCCTCTGTCTTAGTTAGGGTTTTACTACTGTGAACAGACACCATGACCAAGGCAAGTCTCTTAAAGGACAACATTTAATTGGGGCTGGCTTACAGGTTCAGAGAGTCAGTCCATTATCATCAAGGTGGGAGCAGGGCAACATCTAGACAGGCATAGAGTAGGAGGAGCTTAGAGTTCTACATCTTCATCTGAAGGCTGCTAGCAGAAAAATGACTTCCAGGCAACTAGGATGAGGGTCTTAAAGCCACACACCCCCAGTGACACACCTGTTCCAACAAGGCCATATCTACTCCAATAGGGCCACACCTTCTAATAGTGCCACCCCCTGGGCACAGCATGTACAAATCATAATACCCTCTTTTCTCCAAAACTCTTTTTCATATGATATATTCTTCAATGACGGTGCCTTTCTTAGTAGCTCCTCATAAATTTAAGGGTTATACAGTGAGATATCAGAAAGTGCTCTCCGCTGTTTAGAACATTTCCAACACTGTTTACTGGGAAAGAGAGAAGGGCATGTAGTAAGAGTGTGGACTCAGGGAACAGGGACTGCTATATGCCTTCTCTCTTTGCTTAAGATAATTATAAGAAAGGGTTAGAAAATTAGTCTTTCTCCATCAGTATTAAATATATCACTTTGTAGGAAATAAACATGAAAGTGTTGAATAGTTTTCAGTTATTGAAAAAAATTAATGAAAAATTCTGGAGTACTTGTTTATGACTTTAATACATAAAGAATAGGTGAAGATATTGCTGATTTTTAGAAGTTTTTACCTTAAGGCTTTTCTTGCTGCATTTTAATGATAATTATCTTGAGATGGTTGTTTTCACCCAAACCAAAAAAGTTCCCATTAAAGGATGTCAATTAAATGTCAACCACCATGTCCCTGGGCTATATACTATAATAAGGAAGATTTGTTTCGTTCTGTTTTGTGTTTTGAGCTCTTTGTAGTCCTGGCTGTCCTGAAATTTGTTCAGTGCACTAGGCTGGCCTCAAACTCTTGCCTCTGCCTCCTCAGTGCTGGGCCCAACTAGGAAGATTTGTTTGTTCTTTTTATAATGCTGAGTGTCAGTTGATATTCCATGTCCTGTGACAGGATTTGTAATTATTATGAAAACATGCCTTTGGGTGTGAGGATGGTTCTGGAAAGCTTTCACAGAGCAGAGAAGACTGCCCTGAATGACGACAGCACCATCCTATAGACTGGGGGCCCAGAGAAAATAGAGAAAGCCAGCTGAAGACCAGTATTCATCTTTCTCTGTTTCCTGGAAGCACCTGCAATGCAACCAGCTGCCTCACACACATGAGTGCCCTGTTGTGGGGCTGTGCCCTCAAACTGTGAAACACAAGCTCTTTAGGGTGCCCTGTCAGGTGTTGTGTGCACAAATAATCCATGCTTCGCAAAATAGAAACGACAAATCGTTCTTCACGTGGAGTTAATGACTTTTTTCCTCTTATAATGTTTCTATTTTGGGGAAAACACATTTTCACTAAAATAGATGAATTTTATTAGAAGAGGATGAAGATGAGGAGAGAATGATCATGATGAGACGAGGAGGAGGATAAAGAGGAGGAAGAAGAGGAGGAAGATGAGGAGAAGGTGGAAAGAAGAAGCAAGCAAGCAATAGCTTGCAGAAAATAAAATGTAGCACTCCATAGCTCCCATTCGAGAACTTCTCAGAGAGAGCGAGATGCAGCAGGCATAATACTTTACATGTCACACAGTCAGTGCTTTATATTACCAGTTTCGATTACTAAAGAGAGGAGTGAAAAAAAGAGAAGATAGAAATCTAGCCCAAGAAGGTTCATAAATCTATGGTATTTTCTCAAATAGAAAAGGATACATTTTTAAAAGCTCTGATACTGTTACTGACAGTACATCTGCAGCATTACTAATGAACTATATTAGGATTTAAATATTTCCACATAATCAGGAAAGAAACAAGGAAAATTATTCCATGTACTTAATAATTTTCATGGAAGGATTTTTATTAATAACAGAATGGTAAGTAATAACTTTAGCTGAAAAGGAAGTTTTACAAAAAGAAAGGAGCTGGGTGGATAGATGTAGGTGGTTAGAAATAGCTAATGTGGATACATGTTCAATTCCAGTGGCTCTGTACCTTTAATTGTTGTCTGCTACATATTGTCGTCTAAAGGGAACTAACAATAGATCATGCATCAATCATGTAAAAATGTCTTTGAATTTGTCAATAAATTACAGTGGGAAGCACAGAGAAAAAGCCAGACCAGAAGTGACTGGGGACATAATATATCACTCAATTGCAATGGGATCTGGGTTTTGTATGGTCAAACTCCCAGAGGATGCCTAGAAACCTTTGTGATGGTTCATTTCCCTGGCCAACCTGACCAGGTATGTACACCAAGGAGGGAGCATTGCCTGAGGATGGACACCTACTGTGGTGGTCTGACTAAAGATGGCATTCATAGGCTTGGAGGGAGTAGCACTGTTAGGAGGTGCTATCTTATTGTAGTGGGCATGCTTCCTGCCATGGTGATAATGGACTAAATCTCTGAACTGAAAGCCACCACCAATGAAATGTTTTCCTTTCTAAGAGTTGCCATGGCCATGGTGTCTCTCCACAGCAATAGAGCCCTAAGACACCTGACTATAGGTGACTGTAGGTGGTACCATCTCATGGGCTAGGGACCAAGAGGAATAAAAGAGACAATGAGAAAGCCAAAGACATGGCAACATTCCCTCCTCTCTGCTTCCAGCCTGCCACAATATTGAGAGTTCTTCTGTTACATCTTCTTAAGCATGACGTCATGCAGAGCCCTCTGAAACTGTGAACAGAAGCATCTTTCTTGTCTTCTTCCATTTTGGGGGTATCTTGTTGTAGAGGTGTAAAAATAACACACATACACTATGTCTTCTTCCATGAATACATGGATATGACAAACCTTCCCTTTTCACTTAAAGGAAGCACTTCATAGCTCTTCCTTTCATCCAATTGCAAGCATCATTGCCTTGTGCTTCGGGGTCATTATTCAGTAAAATCAGGGTGACTTGGAACACCAGAGCAGTGGACCAAATATCCATGAGAACCATCAAGCAGTTAACAGGCCAGGTGCATGCAACACGTATGTGCTGTGTGTGTAGGGGCAGCAGGACACAGTGAGATCCCATCATGCTGCCCAGAGCAGTATGGAACTTCCAAGACTTACTTCTTCATTCCTGGAGCTGTCCATGTAGTATAGGACTGCTATAATTTGTCTTCATTTCTTTACTTGGCTGAGAGCAGACTGGAGGTCCTTGGAAGTTAAAGGGCACTCATTCATGTGAATGCGCACACTCTTGGGGACAAAGAAATGCTGAGCACTTAGTGTATGTAAGCCCTGTGGGAACTTGGAGCTACCCAGTGTGTGGAATTTCAGCCTCAAAGGGAAATTGATGTCATGTTTGCAATTATATCATAACATCACTGCTGTGGGGGAGTGCCCAAAAGAGCTCCATAGGTCAAACAAAATTACACACTCAAGTAGGTCAAAGATGAGTCCCCAAGGTAAAGTCCCATAAGCAGGAGGTTGGAAGTTCCTGTTCTCTCATGGCCTTGTGTGGGGTTTGCAATCAGCCCTGGCTTTCCTCGGTCTGTACTTCTTACTAATTATGGAATTTAGACGTGTGTAACCTTGCTTAGACTGAGCTACCCTTTCTAGAATATAGGGATAATGAGCCCTTCTCCTCTGGTTTATTGGAAGATAAAGTTAAAGAATACAACAAGATGCCCAGCTGGTGGTTACTGTCTTTAAAACAAACCAACAAAGATGCCTGCTGTAACCTATGTGTCTTAACTGTGTTGACAAGTGGCATCTGTGTGTCAGGCACCTGGGAAAGACTTGCCATGCCTTCCTGTTGACTTTACTTCATTTTATTTATTTATTTATTTATTTATTTATTTATTTATTTATTTATTTATTGGTTTTTCTGTATAGCCCTGACTGTCCTGGAACTCACTCTGTAGACCAGGCTGGCCTGGAACTCAGAAATCCACCTGCCTCTGCCTCCCAAGTGCTGGGATTAAAGGTGTGCACCACCACTTCCCGGCCCTGTTGACTTTAAATGTGTACGATTACTTACTATCCAGACTACCAGCAATGTCCCTGTCTTAGCTTCTTGTCTCTGGGGAGACAGTATTTGTTTTGGTTCAGTTCCAATCAGTGGTTTATCTGGACCTTCCTTCAGGTTTGTGATAAAGTAAAACATCATGGTAGCAGGCGTGGAGCCGTTCTGCTCAGTGTGATTGTCGGAAAGCACAGACGAGTGAGGGACAGGGGGATACCTTCAAAGACACATGCCCTGTGACTTACTGTCTCTGAGTAGACCCTACCTCCCAATATCCCATTAATTCTATTAGCCCATCCAGGAAGGAACCTTTGTAACCCAGTCACCCTTCCAAAGACCCCATCTAAGCTTACTCAGATCACACATTCAACACATGAACTAGGGTTGGGGCACATCTTAGATTCACACTGGAATATCCCTAAAAGACCAATAGGTACAAAGATAAGGGTCACATGACACCATGCCTTTCTTCCTGCGGCATCTTCAGTAACTTCTCAGGCACTCAGGTGTCTGTCCTTGTCAACAGAAGATAGAAAATGAACATCTGTAAAGATCATTTACAAGAATCGAGAAAGAAGGACTTCATAGGGCTTATCAACTATGTGACAAAAAAGCAGAATGGTTTTTTATAATCTGGAAATTATATGTGAATACTGGTTATATTGCTTTTAAGTACTATCTTAGCATGATTGAAATCCCTCCAGTAGATACCTTGTTAAAAATGATTACTATAACCACTTGAGTATTCTGAGATTATGAGTGCCTCAGCAGCAAATTCTTCAGATAAATAGGAGGTCTGTTACCACAGTGTGCCCTCAAACCTGCCCTGACACCTTCTCCACCAAATGACACTGTTTGAATCATCTCTGAGTCCAGCCCCGGAGATGGCACCTCTCCAGTGTCCCACAGGCCCTGTCCTTTACCATAATAAACCCAGAACAGCCACCTAATTGCCAGTCTTGATCCATTTTGAGTCTGTCTACATGATCCGCAAGAGCTTGCTGAGAAATCTGATCAGAGACAGCCAAGATCTCAGCACTCAGGAGACAGTAGCAGGAAGACCCAGAGTTCGAGGACAGCTTGGGCCACACAGTGAGTTCAAGGCTGGTCTGAGATAGATGATGAAATTGTGTCAGTAAGTCAAGGGTTGGGGATGCAGCCCAGGGATAGGGCACTTGCTTAGTGCATTCATGGTCCTAGATTTGATTCTAGGACTGAAGACGAAAAGGGGACAAAGGAGCAGAAAGGGCTGGAGGACGGGAGGGGCTCCGCTGTAAAGTATTTGTCCAAGCATGGGGATGGGCATTTGGTCCCTGATACCCACATAAAGAGCCAGGCAGCACACACCTGTCATCTCAGCCCCGAGGAGAGGGAGATATGGGGAGACAGGAGGATCCCTATACTCAAAGGCCTCTGGGAGTCTACAAGGCAGAGAGTGATTGCAGAAGGTATCTGACATCAACCTCTGACCTCCACACCTGCACACACAACCCCGCAGCCATTCCCATGGCTTACGTTAAATAAGATGAAAATGTAGTTTATCACCTCTGAGGCAGAGGGGTCCCAACACCCAGTGTTCACAGATCCCTGGAACCTCTGAATGAGTGCTATTAGCTGGGCTGTTGCAGAGGACACACTTTAATCACATGTATTTAACAATAGAGAGGGGACTGGGGGGACGGCTCAATGGTTAAGAGTGCTTGCTACTCTTCCAGAGGACCAGAGTTTGGCTCCCAGAACCCATAATCGGTGGCTCAAAACTGCCTGTAACTCCAGGCCCAAGACTTATGACACCCTCTTCTGGTCTCTGCAGATATCTTTATATGTGTAGCATATACTCACATGGAAACATAAGTGAAAATAAATCCTTTTTTAAAAATAAAACAATTTTGGGTTAGTGAGATGGCTCAACAAGTGAAGTGCTTAATGAAGAAGTCTGGGAACTTGAGTTTGATTCCTGAGTCCCAGGGACAGGAAGGAGGGACATAAGTTTACGTTTCCCTCTGAACTCCATATGTGAGCTGTGGCACTCATACCCTATCATATACACCCAAGGATATGAAAAAAACAAACAAGGAAACAAACAAATAAAATCAGAAAATAGAAAAATGTCCCCAGCTACACAAAAATGGAAGGAAATGGGAGGACAGGGGAAGGAGTGGAGTCATGTTCCCTCACTGGTTGTAAGACCCGCATGCTGGGGCCCAGCAGCAGATCTGAGCTCTTTATTCATATCCAGGACAAAAGCTACCCTTTCTGTTCCATTAGCTTCAGGTGGATTTCCTTTTGTTCGATTAATAAACAGTTATTTATTGAGCATCTACTGTCAGATGTAGTTTTAGGTGTCATGACGGTGTGCATGTTTTATGTGTGGTATATGTGTGTGGGTGTGAATGTTGTGTGGGTGAGTGTGAATGTGTATGAGTGTATATGTGTATAAGTGTGTGTATGGTATATGTGTGTGAGTATATATTGTGTGAGTGTGTATGTGTGTGAATTGTCTGTGTGTGAGTATGTATGTGTGTGAGTGAGTGAATGTGTGTGTATGTGTGTGAATGTGTGTGTATGGTGTTATGTGTGACTGTATATTGTGCATGAGTGTGTATATGTGTGAGTGTGAATGTGTGTGAGTGTGTATATGTGGAGTGTGAATGTGTGTGAGTGTGAATGTGTGTGAGTGTGTATATGTGTGAGTGTGAGTGTGTGTGAGTGTGAATGTGTGTGAGTGTGTATGTGTATGAATTGTCTGTGTGAGTGTGTATGTGTGTGAGTGTGTATGTGTGTGAGTATGTATATGTGTGAGTATGTATGTGTGTAAATTGTCTGTGTGTAATGTATGTGTGTGACTGTGTATGTGTATATATGATGTATGCGCAGGTGGACTCATCGCTGTGGAGGCCAGGAGAGGATGTCAAGAGTCTTGTGCTGTCTACAATCTGCCTCATTCCCCCTTGAGACAGGGTTTCTCGTGAAACCTAGAGCTTTCCATTCTTTGACTAGGCTGGCAGTCAGTGAGACACATGATAATTTTTTTGTATCATCACCTCCACCCCATCCCCCACCCCACGGAGGTAAGGGGCATGCACAGTGACACCCAGTGTTTCACTTGATCACTGGAGATGTACATTCATGTCTCCATGTTGGCACAGCAAACTATCTTACCCACGAAGTCATGTTCCCTGCTGGAGCAAAACTTTCAATCGTCCGACCTCTCACAGAGCTTGAAGGGACTCTGGGCAGCTTGAGTGTGGCAAGCATGGCTCAGGCAGGCCAGGTCCTTATCCCCATTCCCTCTGCCTTCATAAAAAGCATTAGATACATTCCTAGAGCCAGCTCCCAAGTCTATTTGGTCTTATTTAGCCACTTCCTCTAATGCTGACTACCAAGGTCCGTCTATCAAAGCAGTTGAACGCCCCCTTTGGCTCACCTAATTAGCCACGCCTAATTAAAATTAAACAGCTCATACTAACATTGGGTTTCCATTTGTACCTTTATAAAATTTTCCTATGTGCCTTGTCTGTTTCCTCTCTATCCAGATGTGGCTCCCTCTGAGAGAAATCCCTCTCCTCTCCCTTGTTCCCTCTTCTCCCTCATTCTTTATCTGGTCTCTGTCTCTTATCCTTTGCCTTCTGTCCCTCTAGGGGAAATAAATCTCTTTTGTGCTGAGAACTTGGTCTTGGGAGTCCTGAGCTGATATTCTTCAGAGCAGGGAGGAGAAAACTCTGGTCCTCAAGTTTGCATAACATTCATTTTACCCACCAGCCTTCTCCCAACCCACAAGTTTTGATTTTATATTAAATACAGAAAGAAGCCATTGGGAAGACAGTGTGTGAGACAGTCAGGAAAGTGATTGGCATGTAAGTGCCTCAGTCTGGTTTCCCTTTCAGAAAGGCTGTAGAGGAGTCCTGGTCAAGAAAGGGAAGAACAGGAGAGGCCTAGGCAGGAACTGTGATCTGAAAGCAAATCAAGAGCATTTGTCAGTAGATGAGCTGAGGAGAAACCCATTCATCCTCCTTGGTGCAACATTCCAGCACTTTCTCTCAAGAAGAGCAAAACAGAGCCAGTCTCTCGGATCCAAACAGAAACTCGTAGGCTAGATGACTTGAATGTCTTTGTTTTTTACAAAGCAAAAGAGTATGAAATCAGTAACTTCATGTGATTGGACCAAACAGGTGAGAGAGTTTCCAAACCTGGCCCTTGAAGCTGCACAGACACATCAAGGTCAAGTGCGTTTGTTATCCCATAATTCTTTGTAAGACAAACCCAAGGTTACTCCATTTTCCAGATGGAAAAACTTTGATTGTAACAAATAAAAAACAAATATAAAGGTTGATGTTTCAGTGATTGCTTGGGTATTCATTTTGCTTTATACCTACTCAAAGCACAAAAGGAAACAAAACAAAACAAAATCTTTCATAAACACTAATGTTCAAACAGTTAAAATGTAAACTTTACAGAAGACTTCTCTACTGTTCCTTTAGATGGTTGCAAATCAAAATTCATTTAAATTTTTGTTTGTTTGTTTGCTTTTTGTTTTTTAAAGACATGCTTCTCTATGTAGTCCTGGCTGTCCTGGAACTCACTATGTAGATCAGGCTGGCCTCAAACTCATAGAGATCTACCTGTCTCTGCCTCCTGAGTGCTGGGATTAAAGGTGTGCACCATCACCACAAGGCTTTAGGTTTTTTTATGGATATAAGTGTTTTGCCTGCATATATTCATGTGCATCATATGTATGCTTGATATTTGTGGTGGTCAGAAGAGGACATCAGATCCCATGGAGCTGGAGTTACAGATGGCTGTAAGTTACCATGTGCACGCTGGGAACCAAACCTGAGCCCTCCCTCTGCAAGGCAGTAAGTGCTCTTAGCCACTAAGCCATCTCTCTAACTCATAAATTCATGATTTTACAGCAAAGAAAAAAAGATACTTATTTAGTTGTAGATAAATGGACAGAGTTTGTTTTTGTTTGTTGGTTTTTATGGTTTTGTGTGTTTGTTTCTCTTTTGGTTTTTCGAGACAGGGTTTCTCTGTGTAGCCCTGACTATGCTGGAACTCACTCTGTAGATCAGGCTAGCCTCAAACTCACAGAGATCCATCTGCCTCCCAAGTGCTGGGATTAAAGATGTGCATCACCACCTCCTGGTAAATGGACAGAGTTTTAACAGCATAGCATAGAGCTTTGGTTTAAACTAAAAAAAAGTTTTACTATCACAAGAGAAGAGAATTCTACTTTTGGTGGGAATGTAAATTAGAGCTAGGGGAAATGTTACAAACTTTCCAAAAAAATAAAGTTATTTTTCTTCTAGGTACATAGCCCGAGGAAATGCAGTCACATGTTTACGGCTGTAGTGTTTACAATAGCAAAGATACAAAGTTAGCCTAGATGCCCATAGGTAGATGACCAATACAGAGAATGTGATTATATATATATATATATATATATATATATATATATATATATAATACACAATGGAGTATTACTCACACCCACAAAGGACAAGAGATTAACATTGACAGCAAGATAGATGGACATAAGTATACTATGTAAATTAGTGAGAAACAGAAAAACAAACACCATATTCCTCACTCACATTCACCATATGCTTTAAAAGGTTATCTGAATGTCCAATAGTGATTATGAGTGGCTGGAAATGGGGGCAGGAAATGGGGGTAAAGGAGTGTTGGATAAAAGATAGCAAAATGCAGAAACATACAAGTCCCGTGGACCAGAGCAACAGCTCGGGCTGGTACAAAGTGGCGCCCAACGTAGGGCTCCAGTAACCGGGATACAGTGAAGGACACTGCGGGGAATTGGAATCGTGTATCCTCACTCCTGCGCTGGAGACCCTGTTGACTGATGGAGCGGGACAGGGTTTGGTCTCCAGGACCCACATGTAAGAGAGAATCTGCTCCTGTAAGTTGTCATCTGAATTTCACACATGTGCACTGCCATATGTGCACTGTCATATTATACTGTTACATGTGCACTGTCACATGTATACTGCCATATGTGCACTGCCACATATGCACTACCACATGTGCACTGCCACATGCGCACTACCACATGTGCACTGCCACATGTGCACTACCACATGTGCACTGCTGTATGTGCACTGCCACATGTGCACTACCACATGTGCACTGCCACATGTGCACTGCTGTATGTGCACTGCCACATGTGCACTACCACATGTGCACTGTCACATGTGCACTGCCATACATGAACTGCTGTATATGCACATCCCAACAAATAAAAAAAATATATCATTTAAATTTTTCTGAAAAAAGAGTTTGCTTTTGTTTGTGAAGGACAATAGCCCTGTATTTATATGTGTGTGTGTGTGTGTGTGCATGTACATGTGCAGATGTGTGTGTGCTGTGTGTGTGTGTGTGTGCGTGTTGTGTGTGCGTGTGTGTGTTTTGAGGAGGGATTCATTGACACAGTGTCCAATACTCCTGTATGTTTTAGTTCTTATTAGTCCCATCTACAGAACATTTTGAAATGTATTGCTTCAATCCAGATTTGTAATGTTTGTGTTACACATATCGTAAATATGATTTTACATACACAAAGACAAACAAGTTAGGAGAAAAATGTTATAATAATATTATTATAAATGTTGGAATAGGCCGGACAGTGGTGGTGCATGCCTTTAATCCCAGCACTTGGGAGGCAGAGTCAGGCGGATTTCTGAGTTCGAGGCCAGCCTGGTCTACAGAGTGAGTTCCAGGACAGCCAGGACTACACAGAGAAACCCTGTCTTGAAAAAAAACAAACAGAAAAAAATCAAAAATAAATGTTGGGAATAAATTAGCAATGTCAAAATTTTTGTTTTTACAAAGTATCTGTGTGGTAGGCTTAAAAATGGCCTACAAAGAGGCCTCATACTAACATCAGAACCAATGAGAGCTACTTTAAGTGACACTTTGCAGACATTCACTAGTAATTTTAGGATGAGAAGATTTTCCTGAGCATATTAATTCATACTCCTGAATATCCTTATGTGGGAAGAGCAGGAGGTCATGCTGTACTGAGAGGAAGGCCACAGCCGGGAGAAGCAGGGGCCAGGGTGATACAGTGGATAGACACAGGAACAGTTCAGAACCTATGTGACACAGGAGCCACTAAGGCTGCCAAGGGAACCGGATTCCTGCTGAAGCCTCCAAAAGCAACCCGCCATGCCAGTGAGAGAAACTTAAACTGACTTTGAACTTCTGAGCTTCAGAAGAGAACCCTTGCTTTGCTTTAGGACACTGTGGACGCTGTAATTATCCACGGCCAACAACCTGCTCCCTAGAATGCTCAATCCTGGCTTTAGGATTTAAATCTTATGATTTCTTATAGGGTTTGTATCCAAACTAACAGAGAGCGTTCTCTAGCTAGGCGCGCTCACGGATGTGACCTTTGAACTCTGTAGCAGTCTTTAGTGCAGCACCATGATGTTTGGAGAAGGTAGCCATCATGTCTAACAAATTCCTTCAGATCACCCAGCTTTAGAATGGTTTCCCAAACACTTTGTTTTGATCCCACCAGATCTACACGCTCCTCTGAGAGGAATGCGGTGTTGATGGGCAAGGAGACTGATATGGAAGGGCATCAGGAAACATCACAGCTCTGGAGAAACTGGAGCCTCATACCCAGGGGAATGTGGGCATTGCCTTCACCAAGGAAGGATCCCTAAGTCTATATTAGGAGCCATTAGAAAATAGAATACAGAGGAGGCTCCAAACAATTCTGTGTTGGGAAAGTGTATAATTCCATAAAACAGAAGTGACTTGACCTTTGAATAAAATCTTAGAGGTCAAGGATGGGATGAATGTCCCAGGCTAGTGGTGCTCAAGTTGTCCTGTGAAGTTGTCCTGTGCAGTTGTCCTGTGGAGTTGTCCCATGTAGTTGTTCCATGCAGTTGTCCTGTGCAGTTGTCCTGTGCAATTGTCCTGTGCAATTATCCCATGCAGTTGTCCTGTGCAGTTGTTCCATGCAGTTGTCCTGTGAAGTTGTCCTATGCAATTGTCCTGTACAGTTGTCCTGTGTAGTTGTCTTTTACAGTTGTGCAGTCTAATATGCAGCAGTTAGTGGTAGGTGGTTACTTATGTCTTTTGTCACAAATTTGGTTATAAAATTTATAAGGAAAAAACAGCATTGAAAGAGCATTATTAAAAAAAAGAGTATTATTACAGTGATGTATATAGACTCAAGGACCCACCAGCTACATTATCACATCTGTGTTTCCAAATACTCACTCAAATAAGAAAGCAGCAGTACACACTACTGAAGATCCTAGAGGTACTAATAAATTGCCTTTATGTAGTTATTTCCAAAGTTGGACTTGCAATAAAATCAGAAGTTATATGAATATATATTCACACATAATGTGTGTGTGAGAATGTGTGTTTGTAGTGTATGTGTGTATAGGGTGTGTATGTGTAACTGTCTGTATGTTTGTATGTGGTGTACGTGTGTGTGTGTGTGTGTGTGTGTGTGTGTGTGTGTGTGTGTGAGATGCTGGAAAAGGAACTTAGGCTTCAGGCTAGCTCTACCAGTGAGCCTCCCCGAACCCCTAGTGATACCGTCATAGTGCCCACTGACTATCAAGTGTCTTCCTCTGTCTTGGAAATAATTGTTTACTTTTGGGTTTGCTTTGTACTAAAAACTGTGAACATGTTTTTGCTGATTAAGGTATATTAGATTTGTAATTTAAATTACACTTGGCACCTTAAATTTCTCCCATTCACCTGATAATTGGATTTCCAGTGTCTAGATTTTTATGAAGGTTAGGCTGTCAAGCATTCTTAGGGTTTTTAAAGTTTTATACACTCTTTATGGTAATTTAAGTATGCAAGTAAGGGTGTCATGAATATGTATTGTAAGTATAAAGCAAATGAAAAGCTGCACTGAGAAAAGAGATCTCGCTCGATAACCGAGCGCTCAGCTGGTGAACGTCCCAGGTGAGATGGCTTTCGAAAAGAGGCATTTCTGGGAATATATAAAATCTAATTGAGAGCCACATCTTAGTTTGGTTTTCCCAAACTTCTCTCATAAGAATTACCTGCAGAGCCTATCATAATGAATAATACACAACTTGACCCCCAACATGCTACTTGCTAATCTTAGGGCGGGTCTCCAAAATCTTTATTCCTGGCAAAGGATAAAGACTGTACAAATCCCCATTCCATGGTACTCAGGCTTGACTGAATGTATTTCCCTAGTTCGTTTGTGCACGGTCTTAGTGAGGTTTTATTAATGACTTATAATATGTTTCATGTCTATGGTCAAGGATGATAGAGCAGTTCTTTTCAAACTAATATGAATTAGGAGGAGACAGAGGGCTCAGGAGATCTTCTGTTGTTCCGGGGCTTGCAGAGAATTTGATCCCTGGAGTCTGGACTCATGTACGAGTGTGGTAGCGCATGGTTACTGCTTCCATTCTGGAGAGGCTAAGCCAGGCCCTTGGGACTCGATAGATAGCCTATTCTACTTGGCAAGCTCCAGGCGAGTGAGAGGCGCTATCCTAAGTTAAATGAAAACAAAGAAACAAGAAACAATACAGATGGTACGTACTTGAGGAGTGACACCTGCAGCTACTCTCTGTTCTTCACAAACGTGTATCTGCACAAGCATGCACACACACATATATACACACACACCCCACATACCACACAAACACATACACACCATACACCCACACCATATACTACACACCACACAAGCACATACACACCACACAAACACACACACACCACATACCAAACACATTACACATACACATCACGCACATATACCACTCACACACACACACCACACATCACAAACACATACACACACACACCACACACACATACACCCACCCACATACCACACATACTACACACCACACAAACACATACACACCACACACACATACACCCACCCACACACCACACATACTACACACCACACAAACACATACACACACCACACACACACACACACACCACATACCAAACACATTACACATACACACTACCCACATATACCACACACACATACTACACATCGCATAAACACATTCACAGCATACAACACACACACACCACATACCACACACATCACACAAACACATACACAACACACACAGAGAGATACATATACACATGCACACACCACACATACCACACACATCACACAAACACATGCACAACACACAGCACATATGCCACACAAATCACACAAATAGATACATAACACACACACATGCATGCATACACACACTCTCTGTTTCTTTCTCTGTGTCTTCCTCTCTCTCTCTCCTTCACTGACTTGGAGAAACCATGTTAAATGCAGATTTTGAATCTATAGATATGTATCTGACCGACACTCCTCAGTACTAACAAGCTGTGGGGTCCACGCACTATAATCAGTAAAGGAAGAGGGTTCAGGGGTCCCAGGGAATTGAAGATAACTCAAGGAGTTGTAAGCAGATATGAAGTTTTATTTATTAGCACACTAGTATAGCGGTTTGAATGAAAATGGCCCTCATAGGCTCCCATAGGAGTGTCAGATACAAACCGACAGAATCAAAATCTGCAGTTTACTTGGTTTTCCCAAGTCAGTCAAGGGAGGAGAGGGAAAGGGAAAGAGAGAGAGAGAGAGAGAGAGAGAGAGAGAGAGAGAGAGAGAGAGAGAGAGAGAGAGGCTGAGAAGACTGGGTGCATGTTTGAATGTTGAATACCTGGTCCCCAGCTGCTAAACTGTTTAGGAAGGATCAGGGGGGAGGTGTGGCCTTGTTGGAGGAGGTGTGTTATTGGGGGTGGGCTCTGAAATTTCAAAAGCTCATTTCAGGCCCAGGGTCTCATTCTCTTTCTGCCTGCTGCCTTTGGGTGAGGATATAAAGCTCTCAGCTACTATTCCATCACCATCCATGCCTGTCTGCTTTCCATCATGACAGTCATGGACTAATCCTTTAGAACTGTAAGCAAGCCCCTAATTAAGTGCTTTCTTTTGTAAGAGTTGCCTTGGTCGTGGTGTCTCGTCATAGTAACAGAACAGTCACTGAGACAACTGACCACACACAGGGGGCACGGCACAGTCTACCATTGTTCCCGACTTACTGTGTTTCCACTGTCTTTATTACCACAGTTTACCGTGTGCCCCAAATCATACATCACAGAAGAAGGCAGGATGAGGGTCAATTTAGAGGTTTCTGAGTGAGCACCTGCCCAGTCCACAGTTACGGGGAAACATTTGGTTCCCGCTTTCCCTTTTGTTATTAAAGATGATTGTGCAGTCGCTCTGGCGAGAGAGATGACCAGGATCTTCTGTTTCTGGTTCTTTAGCTCAACTTCTTGCTCAAGAACCTGCTGATTAGAAGTTTATTTCTAACAGAGAAATGTCTATAAGCTCGGAATCTAACAGTGAGTGCTATGAGAGTCAGAAAAGTCACACAAACAGGGTTCTGCTTTACATAGTCCTCTTTGGGGTTCAGATGGTATGAGGCTTGTCTGCTTCAGGGCACACTGACACAAATAGAGCCCTGTCTGCAGAGCTGAGGCCTATCCTCAGTATGTTCTTACAGCAGTATGTTCTCTAACATCCTTCTATCCTGGAAGGTCTTACGCAGAGTTCACCAGCAAGGCCACCAATTCCCTGTGGGGATAGGATGCACTCCAGAGTAAATGTGTATTGCTAACATGGGCTCAGCCATGTCCAAGACCCCAGAGCCTCAGAGTCAAGGGAGTGGCAAGGCCTTCCCCTGGTCACGGTAGGAATGTATGGAAACTATCAAACACAGCTTCCTCCAGTTGGATTTCTGCGACCTGAGACTGCTCCCCACAGAGATATTCTGCCTCCTTGTTCAGCAGTATGCAATAACCCAGCCTTCTTGATTCAGAAGTATAAAAGAGCTGAGTTTTCAGACTGCTAGTGTGACTCCATCAGAGCACATGGCCTACCCAGTCCCAGCTTTTCTGTGTCTGTCCTGTCTTTATTCCCTCAGGATCCCAGTCAAGTCCAGTGCCGTGCAAATCACCGTGGGATATTTCCCCAAAGTGATCACCCTAAGGGACTGTCTTCATTTCCTGTTGCTGTAAAAAGATAGCCCTTACGGAAGAAAGGGTTTATTTTATGTTCACAGTTCCAGTAGCCTGATGTGGTAGGTTGTTATCTCATCCACAGCCACAGGCAGAGAAAGACGGAAATGCATGCTCTTGGCTCACTTTCTCGGTTTTAAAATTATTTTATTTTTTAAGATTTACTTATTTTTATTTTATGTGCATTGGTGTTTTGATGGCATGTGTGTCTGTGTGAGGGTGTCAGATCCCTTGGAACTGGAATTACAGACAGTTGTGATCTGCCATGTAGGTGTTGGGAATTGAACCTGGGGTCCGCTGGAAGAGCAACCAGTGCTCTTAACTACTGAGCCATCTCTCCAGCCCTTCACTTTCTCTTTTTTTTGGGGGGGGGGAGTGCAGTGAATTTTATTGATGGTATTCAAGAGAGTAGGGCTCCCTAGGCCCCTCCTGGGGGGTGGGTGGTCCAGGGTTTCTTACTCCTTGGAGGCCATGTCAGTCCATGACTCTGTTGCTGTAGCCGTATTTATTGTCATACCAGGAAATGAGCTTTACAAAGTTGTCATTGAGAGCAATGCCAGCCCCAGCATCAAAGATGGAGGAGAGAGAGTTACTGTTGAAGTAGCAGGAGACAACCTGGCCCTCAGTGTAGCCCAGGATGCCCTTCAGTGGGCCCTTGGATGCCTGCTTCACCACCTTCTTGATGTCATCATACTTGGCAGGTTTCTCCATGCGGCATATCAGATCCACAACGGACACATTGGGAGTAGGAACACAGAAGGCCATGCCAGTGAGCTTCCCGTACAGCTCTGGGATGACCTTGCCCACAGCCTCGGCAGCAACCACTGGATGCAGGGATGATATTTTGAAAAGCCCCACGGCCATCACACCACAGCTTTCCAGAGGGGTCATCCTCAGTCTCCTGAGTGGCAGTGATGGCATGGACCGTGGTCATGAGCCCTTTCAGGATGCCAAAGTTGTCATGGATGACCTTGGCCAGTGGTGCTAAGCAGTTGGTGTGGTACAGGACACATTGCTGACAATCTTGAGTGAGTTGTTTTACTTCTCATGCACCCATCACAAACATGGGAGCATTGATAGATGGGGCGGAGATGATGACCCTTTTGGCCACACCCTTCAAGTGGGCCCCGGTCCTCTCCGTGGTGGTGAAGATGCCAATAGACTCCACAACATACTCAGCACCAGCATCACCCCATTTGATATTAGCAGTATCTCATTCCTGGAAGATGGTGATGGGCTTCCCGTTGATGACAAGCTTCCCGTTCTCAGCCTTGGCTGTGCCGTTGAACTTGCCATGAATAGAGTCATACTTGAACATATAGACCATGTAGTCAAGGTCAATGAAGGGGTCATTGATGGCCATAAGCTCTATTTTGTTAAAAGAGAAGGCAGCCCTGGTAACTAGGCGTCCAGGACAGCCAAATCCATTCACTCCGACATTCACCATTGTGTCTAAGGGACGAGGCTGGCACTGCATGAGAAGATGTGGCTGTCTCTGGAACAAGAAGGAGCAGAGAGAGCCCACGTTCTCATTTTTAACATGCACTCTGAAACCCAACCCAGGAAACATGCCACCCACTGTTAGGTTAGGGTCTCCTGCATCAATGAACCTAAGCAACTCAATACCTTTTTTTTTTTTTTTGGTTTTTTTTCGAGACAGGGTTTCTCTGTGTAGCCCTGGCTGTCCTAGAACTCACTCTGTAGACCAGGCTGGCCTCAAACTCAGAAATCCGCCTGCCTCTGCCTCCCAAGTGCTGGGATTAAAGGCGTGTGCCACCACCGCCTGGCTAGCAACTCAATACCTTACAGACACATCTATGAACCAACCTTACCTAGAAATGCCTCACTGAGATCCCCTTCCCAGGTGATTTTATATTGTGTCAAGTTGATAATTAAAACTAACCAACACAGAGCCCTTAGTATATTTCATTAAATCCAATAACCAGCTGCTGCCTCAGAAAAGAGTTTTATCTTAGGACTCAAAGGAGGTGGATCTCTGCTTACCTCTTCCACAGTTATCTTAGTAGTTGTGGATTGTTATATAATTTCATCATCTATAAAATGATGTTGATATTTACCTTAGTCTAATCATAAAAATTAGATGAAGTATCATGTATAAAATGTGTCTTATAGAATGCCTGGATCTTAGAATAAACGTCAACAAGTATTAACTTCCTTCCCTGCTTCTAGTTTAGACTCATGCAGACACGTGCTGGAATTCTTTGTCTCTTCCTAAAGCTGGCCATCTAGGTGCTACAGATGTGAGTTGCTGCAAGAACCATAAACAGAATTGGTGTCAGATTTTGTCAAGGGCATCTGGTTTCCTATACTCTTCCTTTTCTCTTAGAGAGAAAAGCAGAAAGTGAACATGGATTGAGAAGACTCTGAAAAAGTACAGAAACTCAGGAAAGGGAGATATCTCAAGGGCCAGTTTGAGAGAAAAAAAAACTCACTTTTCCACAATGTCAAAAGGTCAGTCATCTCTGAGGGCTGTGTCTGCAGGAAGAGGGAGAGAGGAGAGAGATGACTAGAGAAATGAGAGTAGCAGAGCGGTGCAGAAGGACAGCCACAGGGCTCTGCGTCCCTCCAGGCAGCATAGAGGAGAAAGCTCAGCACCATAGTGTATGCCTGGCTTTAGGAGTGTGACCTTTCCTCCTGGGAACTTGGCCCAATTTGTGGCATCTGAAGCCAGAGTTCCTTGGGAAAGGAGGCTAGAAGGCATACACTTGTGACTGAGAGAGGTGTTTGGTAGGACAACTGTCAAGTGTCAAAAGAAGTAGGATTGATGTAGTTACAAGGTTTGAGTCTTTGAGTTTTTTGTTACTGGACTGAAAAGAGTCTATACGGATCTTTCACAATGGTTTTTACCCTATGTGCAGTGTCACAGTGCAGATTTAAAGTATAGGTTATCAAAGAAAAAAGCTTCAGAATGAGTCCTATCCCATCAGCACCTTGACTGTGGCCTTCCTAGCCTCTACAGCTGTAAGAAACCCATCTCTGCGATTTGTTGCTTAAGCCAGCCAGTCTGTGGTCTCCGCTTTGGTACCCCGACCTGATTAACATAATGTGCTCCAGACGTCTCAAGTTCTGTGCATCTGAAACAGTTCATCTTCTACTCCCATGCTCTCCAAATAAACAAAAAGCAACAAAACACCCCAGATGCCTGCCTGCAGTCCAGAGTCTCGCTCAGTGGCTCGAGTTGAAAATCTGAGAGGCTTCCTTCTCTCTACCTCAATCTCTACTGGCTTCCTTTTCTCCATCTAGTGGTTAGAGACCACCCTATTAATGTAGATGTAATCATATGAGCTCCTTAACACTCTCCGGTAGCTTCCTGCTGCCCTTATAATGAGGCAAGCCCCTGTAGAATCTGCCATGCCTCTCTGGACGCTGCCCTCTGTCACTCTGCCCCTGCAGCCCCGGACTTCACTTCTTCCGGTGAGAGCCCTGTGCTCTGTCTTACCTCTTAGGTCTCCGCCTTCCTTGAATGTTTTACTCTCTCAAGCTCACACGGACAGAGATATATTTGAATCTTGTGTGTGTGCGCGCGCGCGTGCGATTGGGTGCGATTACAACATGAGCAAGGTAGGATGGGGGAAGGGACTAGATTGCTAAATGGCCGGATTGGGGCGGCAGATGGAACTCAACAGATAGAGCGCTTGTCTACTATGCATGCATGGAGTCCTAGGTCTGAGTAGACCTTGCGTAGTGGCACACGCCTGTATTCCTAAATTTAAAAAAAAAAAAAAAAGTAGATAGAGTCAGAAATTGAAAATTCTCCTTAGATAGGCAATGACCACACCCCTCCAAAAAGATAAAAGGAAGAGAAAGTGTTGGATTTTTATTTAAGTCACTAATATACTTTGCCCTGATTTCTGGCACATGCCCCACCAGACCTTTGGCCAGGTGGAGTAACTGGTTCTGTGACTTTATGTCACACTACCTTCTGTCTAATTTGGAGGCCCATGGTGGATCTTCCTCTAGGGTAGAGGTATTTTAACATCTGTAGTGATCACGGATGTTCTGTTTGTTTTAGAGAAACGTATATCCCAGAGGTAAGATAAATTAGTGGGGAGACATGACCCAAGAAAATAAATATCATATGATACGTGTTTTTCAAACGGGATCTGCCATTTGGGTCTATGCCACCTTATAATAATTTTCCCAGGAAACTCATTAAACCTGGGTGTCACCTTACTGGGCAACAGTAAATTTCACCAACAGTTGAGCAGGGGGCCTAGAAGGCCATTAAAATGAAATGAATAACTTAATCTCCTCTGTAAAATCAGCCTGAGATTCTAATTCACACTTCTCAGGAAAGAGAAAAGAGAAGAAGGGAAGACTTTCACTTTATCCGAATTAACTGTTCAGTAAGTGTCATGTTAAAGCAATTATATTAGAAACTCTTTCTGAGAGATTGAATTGCATCCAATTAATCCCATGTTGGCTTTACTCACCAACCCAGCATTTCCAGGGGACCCGTACTACATTGTGCCACATCGGGGTTTCTGTGGCCAAAAGCCTCCTCAGACATAGCAGGTGTTATCCACGTTCGCATGAGCTTGCTATGTAATGACCAATAATTAAAATATTTTGGAACAACGAAGTAGGAAAAACTTGAGAAAGGGAAATTTTTCAATTGTGTGTATAAATTACCAATTCCATCCTCCTTCCAAGTTCCTAACATAAAGCTCCAAAAATCTTTGGAGCCTCTCAAGTGCTAAGTGTTTCCTGTGTCCTAAGGATTTGACTGGGGTCCTTAGCATGTCTCAAGAAAGACTTGGTTGCTATGGGAATCACACAAGTTATTACAGGGTGGGAACTCCCATCCATCTCCATTTCTCTGGGGAGGGTAAGGAGGCTAAAGGTTGAGCTAATAAACCAATGGCCACTGATTTAATTATTAATGCCTACATAATAAAGCTTCCATAAACAGTCAAAGGGACTGGGTTATGGGACCTTCTGGGTAGCTGGACACAAGCAAGTTCCCAGCAAGTGTAGTACTCCACGCCCCGTTCTGCCTATGGGCCATGCACTCCTTTGCTGTATGCTCATAATAAGCTTGGAACTGAAGTCTTTCTCTGAGTTCTGTGGGCTAAGGTAGCAAATAAATCAAGCATAAAAGGGGTCAGTGGGACCCCACTTTATAGCTGCTCATCAGAAGGACAGGTCACAACCCGCACTTGCAAGGGGACCCTGAAGGCAGACATGATCTTGGGGTGTGAAGCCCTTAGTCTGAGGAATCTGACACTGTGTCCAGGTTGGTAGTGTCAGAAGTGAACAGTCTCCTATGTCCAGACCTTAAGCTGAATGCATCCTTTTACATATCTCGCTGGCTACAAATTGTTTACCCATATGCCTTAAGATAAAAGACAGGTGATGGGGGTGTGGGAGGGTACATCTTGTGGTTAATGAGAGTCACTTACAGACTTGACTCTCCACTCCCGACTAAGCAAGCTTGTTTGCCCCAAGCATCAGCTTGGAGATGTACTCCTCCTTCAATAAAGCTGTTTTCAGTCCTCTGTGTGACTAAGAGCCCACCACAAACACTTCTCTAAGATGTTTCTGATGTTCCGCCCTCCCTCTGACTTTGAAACCTAGTACCAAGCTCAGAAGACGCCATGCAGTTGACTATGATAACACTGTTGCCTTGGTAATTCCCCTGGGATGGAGCCGTGCATGTCACCGCCTTCACTGGGAAGCTACATGTCTCTTCTGTACTCTAGCTGTGTGGGCAGAATGACCTAGCCATCTCCTCCTGTGTTGCTGTCTCTTGGGCCATAATGTATGGCTTAAGAGATTGGTTCTCAACCCATGATGGAGTAACACAGCCCTCACCAGGACCTTTCAAAGTGGAACTATGAGTGTATGACCCTCTGAAAAGGAAAGCCTAGGGCTGTGTGCGCCTCCCTTACAGTGTCGGAGAGGCAGTCCTTGTGATGCTGAAGCCCCTGGACCCAGTCTTTCCTCAGGCATCACCCTTCCTTCGTTGTGATTTAGCTGTGGCTCACATGAGGTACTTGTCTTGAGATAGGGATGAAGTTCGTTTGGTAGAATGTTTGCCCAACATTCATGAAGCCTCGGGTTCAGAACCCAGCATCACATAAACCCAAGCCCAGGGTGATATGCCTCTAACATAAGTACTCTGAAGTCCAGGGTCAGTATGTTTATATGGAGACTTTGAGGCCAGCCTGAGCTACATGAGACCCTGTGCAGAAAACAAACAAAACAAAACGAAACAAAAGTGAGGTTTTGTCTCAGGCAACCAAAAAAAGTGTAATATTCCAGAGAAATATTTCTAATTTTGTATTTACTTAAAGGAAAACATTTTATCATAGAAGTCATGCTGCATTGAAATGATATGAGAATGATATTGAATATTATGAAGTACCAAGTGCCTGTTAGCAAGGATCAGAGACAAGACTAACTTGTTCTAAGCTCAGGCCCCAGCAGTAGAAGCATTTTGATCATCAGACTACGAGGATCTGAGGATCTGCCTGCTGTGCGTCTTTCCCTCTGTTGCCTTCATGGGTCCCAGGGACGGAACTCAGTTCCAGTTTTGTGTAACAGGTGCTTTCACCTGCTTTGCAATCTCACCCGTGGGAATTGTTTTGTTTTATTGTTGTTTTTGTTACTAAATGTGTGTGGTGTGAGGGAGAGACAGACAGAGAGGCACACACACACTGGAGCTGGAGTTGTGAGTGGTGGTGAGAACACTGACCTGAGTTCTGGAGATGGAACTCAGGTCTTCTGCGAGAGCAGTATATACTGTTAAAACTGTCGAGTCATCTCTGCAGCCAAAAATTCTCTGTTCTTCTGCGTCTTCTGTGCTCAAATGACTAATGTGTAGTAAGTCACTACTGTCTTAACTTTTGATCACGTCTACCTTTCAGTTTACAGTTTAAAATTCAGCCAAAACACACATGAGAACTGCCTTTGGCCAGGGTCGCAGTTTCCTGTCTCTAAATTCATGCTTGAGGGATAATTCTGAACTCTGAATTCTTAGCTATATATATATATATATATATATATGAATATACGTATTCATATATATATACAAATTTAAATTTTTAAAGATTTCTATATTTTTTAATTAATTTTTATTGGATATTTTATTTACATTTCAGATGTTATCCCCTTTCCCCATTCCCCCCCACCCAGAACCCCCCATCCCATTCCCCCTCCTCCTGCTTCTATGAGGATATGCCCCCACCCACTCACCCCACCTCCCCACCTCGAGTTCCCCCACACTGGGGCATTCAGCCTTCACAGGACCAAGGACCTCCGCTCCCACCTATGCCCAACAAGGCCATCCTCCCCTACATACACAGCTGGAGCCATGGTCCCCTCCCTATGTGCTTCCAAGCTGGTGGTTTAGACCCTGGGAGCTCTGGTTGGTTGGTATTGTTGCTCTCCTCATGGGGTCGCAAACCCTTTCAGCTCCTTCAGTCTTCTTCTCCTCCATTGGGAACCCCATGCTCAGTTCAGTGGTTAGCTGTGAGCATCTGCTTCTGTATATTTCAGACTCCAGCAGACCTCTAAGGAGACAGTTATATCAGGCTCCTGTCAGCATGCACTTCCTGGCATCCACATCACCGGCTACCTTTGGTGAAGCACAAGGGATGGATACCCAGGTGGAGCAGTCTCAGGACCACCCCTCCTTCAGTTTCTGTCCCATGCTTTGTCTCCGTATTTGTTCCCATGAGTATTTTGTTACTCCTTCTAAGAAGGACCAAAGCACCCACACTTTGAGGGGACAGAATCTTGCCTATCTCAACAGGAGGAAGGGCAGACCCTAGAGAGGGCTGAAGGAAGGGCAGACCCTGGGCTGAGAGAAGGGCAGACCCTGGAGAGGGCACTGTGAGCTGCTTGCTTCCTAGAATCGAGTCTCGTGTTAGACATTTCTCTTGTGTAATCTCAGCTCTCACCAATGACCCTTCCTTCTTTTGATCAAGTGTTTAATTTCCTCAGAAGATTTTCTCAGATTCAGCTATTACTGAGAGGATTTCCACGTACCCTCACCCTCTAATGACTAAATCTTAAATATCTGGGATTTCAAAAAGAGGCATTTCTGTTCATCTCAGTAACTAGTTCAAAGATTTGATCTTTCTTTCCTATTATTGCTGAAGTGAGAATTAATTTAGAAATGTCTTCTGCTAAAGAATTATCACACACACACACACACACACACACCACACACACACACACACCGAAGAACCGCAAACATTTACAAACAGGAGTCTCAGTTCTTAGTTAGCTATACTGATTTAGTCCAAAGCATAGATTGCTAAAAATGTTATCAATGTCCCAACCAGATTTGGATCATTCTGGGTTTTGTTCATTTGTTTGTTTGTTTGTTTTACTTTCTCTTTGAACCTTCAGCTCTTCTTACAACCCTTTAAAACTGTCTAATTTGGAGGGAGCAGAAGAAAGGAAAAAGGGATTAATTTTTAGGAAGCACCATGTACACATAACAATGCAACCGGAAAACACAGCAGAGGAGCCCATCCAGTGAACTCCACAACGAAGCCGCTAGCATCCTGGCCGCGGTGGGCGGCTGTGAGCTGCAGAGCTGGCTCAGAGGTTAGGAGTGCACCACTCATACAGAGGACAGAGCCCAAGCCCAGCACCTGTAACATGCAGCTCATGCCTGTACGTCCGGATCCAGGAGATGTGAAACCTGCTTTGGTCAGTTGTTTGTTTGTTTGTTTTGTAGACTTCCACTGGTCTCAACTCTGAATATAAAACTCCCATGGCTTTCAAATCTGAAGTTGGCTGCTTATAGAGTAAAGAATTTGGCTCAATCCAAAACCAAAGGGAAAGTCTGGACTTCACCCTTGACATCTGGGAGGGGTGCATTCTGTCATACTTGACAGGAAGTGCATTGTTGGGGAGGGGGTGTTGGCCATACCAAAGGAGGAGGAGGAGTTTGGACTACCAGAGGGAGGAGGGATTGGGAATACCAGAGGGAGGGGTATTGGCCACACCAGAAAAAAACAGTCATGTGAGCTGGGGTAAAGACTTTGGGTCTTGTGGTTTCACTAGGACAGGAGACTGACTTCAATGACATGGCCATCAGTCAATTCATAATGTCAATGTAAAGAATGCTGAACATCAAAGCTCAGATGAGCCTCCCTGGTTGTCCTATCCATACTTGTCGACACAGGTTGATGCCAAGAGGGTGCCATGTCCTGACACGGAGAGAGGGAACAGTGTACACGGGCACATCTGTAACCCTGTCATATTCTACCTCTGGCATCTTGAATGATGCTCGACTCTTTCCCAGCAACTCAACTGTAACCATAGGCGCGACAGTCCTGTGAGTTCTGAGTCTTCATAATGTATTATAGACTTTGAGAGTGCTTGGAGGAAATCAAATGTGAAGTTGGTTAGAGGCATCTTAGGGATTTCAGTCTCGGACTTTGGGGCTGAGTGGGTGGGGCTCCTCTTCCATTTTCCCCTCCAAATTGAACACCAACACAGGGTGTTTTCTGTTGAGATACTTGTGTAACTGGGTGTGTGGTACAGTCCTAAGCCAGCACTCAGAGGCTGATCTCTGTGGATTCAAGGTCATCCAGGGCGATTTAGCAAGACACTGGAAAAACCATATGGGGCTGGCAAGGTGGGTCAGTGGGTAAAACTGTATAGAAGCCTGATGGGCTGCATCTGATCTCCAGATCCGTGATACAAGGAGAGAACTAACTCTCAAAAGTTGTCTCTTCTCAGTGCACACCGTGGTGTATGTTCTCTCTCTGTCTCTCTCTCTCTCTCTCTCTCTCTCTCTCTCTCTCTCTCTTTTCTCTCATACACACATACACACACACACACCCACACACCAAGGAATTCATTATTGTAAGCCCTGCACACACACATACACACACACTCACTAAGGAATTCACTGTTGTAAGCCCTGCACACACACATACACACACACTCACTAAGGAATTCACTGTTGTAAGCCCTGCACACACACATACACACACACTCACTAAGGAATTCACTGTTGTAAGCCCTGCACACACACACAAACACACACACACATATACTCTGCCTCTACTCCACTCTGAGACCAGGCTGCTATAAAGAACAGACTGTAGTCCAGAGAAAGAGGTGTTTAATGAAGACATTTCAAAGGGAAAATCCACTGGATCGACTTCTAATTGGATTTAGAAGATAAAGAAAGGGGAGGGGAAAAAATTAACAAAATCTTTTGATAACTTATTAAGTGTTTTTCTTCCATGATAGAGATGATTTCGAAGAAAGTTAAAAAACTGATTTTAAAAATTCTACTTTATGAGAGTAGAATTTATGTTCAGTAAAATTTATATACATGTTGAATATAGTCTGATGCCTTTTGATAAATGTATAAACTGGGTTTTTGCCATCAATTAAGATACAATACTTGAGGGTCCCTGGAAAGTTCCCTATGGCTCTTCTTTTCCTTATCACTATTTTGGATTTTGATTATCTTGAAGATCAATCTTTTTTAAAAACAGCAGAATACATGACCTCTTTAGAATCCGGCACCTTCTCTGTATGGGGTCTGTAGGAGCGGTGTCAAGGTCAGAGGATGACCGTGGGTTTCAGACCTCATCGTCTGCTTTATTTTAGGCAGAATTTCTTGTTTGCTGCTGTGCACACCAGGCTGTCTGGCTTCCGGGAATCTTGTCTCTGCCTCCTGTTTCACCATAGCAGCTTCATGTTGGTCCTGGGAATTGGAATTCAGGTGCTCACACTTGCATAGAAATCTCCTTAACCTACTGATTCATCCTCCCCTCATATCTGCTGTCCTTGTGCAATACAATGTCTATAAGGCTCTTTCATGTTGCTACCTATGTGCTCTTCCAACACACAAAGCATCCCATTGTATTGGTTGCTGCCACTTAGTTATGTCTTCACCTGTTGATGAGCACATGGGCAGTTTGCCATGGCGAATGAAACTGTACAAACCTTCAAGCACCTTCCTCCGTGGACAGGTATTCTCAGATCCCTTCTTTCGGGTAACATCCAGGAAGTAGAATGGCTGGCTCATAGGCTCAGGGTGTGTTAACGGTTCCAGAAATTGCCAGATGTTTTTCCCAAAGTGACTGCCCAAAGTGTGAGTTGCCTGCTCTGCACCTTTGACAACTGACATCCCTGCCTGTCTTTGCCAGGGTTGCCATTGCTGTGATCAAGTCCAATGCCCAAAACTACTTGAGGAGGAAAGGATTACACTTCTATATCACCGTTCATCACTGAAGGAAGTCAGGACAGGACCTCACACAGGGCAGGAACCTGGAGGCAGGAGCCGATGCAGAGGCCATGGAGGGGTGCTGCTTACTGACTTGCTCCTCATGTCTTGCTCAACCTGCTTTCCTATAGAGGCCAGAACTACATACAGCCCAGGAATGGCCTTACACACAGTGGCCCTTCCTCATTGATCAGTAATTAAGAAAATGCCTACAGACTTTCCCTACAGTTCAATCTATCTTTTCTTTCTTTTCTTTCTCTTCTTCCTTCTTTTTGTTGGGGGTGGGTGAGAGATGGGGGTGGGAAGAGTTGAGACGGTTTCTCTATGTAACCCCTGGCTGTCCTGGAACTCACACTATAGACCAGGCTGAGCTCGAACTCACAGAGATCTGCCTGCCTCTGCCTCCCAAGTGCTGGGATTAAAGGCCTGCTTCACAACTACCCTGCCCCACAACCCAGTCTTATGGAGGCATTTTCTTCACTGAGGTTCCCTTCTCTCAGATGACTCTAGCTTGTGTCAAGTTTTCATAAAACTAGCCAGCACACTTTCTTTCCCCATTGTATTCTCTAAAGTAGCATCACAGAAGTCTAGTTTGCATACAATAAAAAGTTATCATTCCAAGTGTATAGTGTAGTGATAAACTACATATACTCAGGTGTGAATCTCATTGCAAACACAAACTAGATGGAGAACACAGCTGTCACCCCAGAAACGTGGTTGTGCCCCTCTGGAATCAGTCCCTGCTCTGCTCCACGCCTAAGGGAAGCTTGGGCCACCTTGCCTTCCATCCCTGCAAACTTGCCTTTTCTGGGTATTCGTGCAGATGGAGGTCTTTTGTCTCAGGGTTCTCTCCCTTGCTACAAGGTTTCTGAGGTGCTTCCCTGGTTTAATCTGTATGTCAGTAGCTGTGGAAGATGGAAGCTGTTACCTAACTAACAAGTTAGTCCACCACAACTCCATGGTATTGGTTACTGGCTCCTTGTTCTGGAAGGAAACATTTCCTTTTCAGTACTGAGTACTCGATTCATAATGCAGATTTGCCAAGTCCCATGGTGTGGATGCTGCACACACTGTTCCAAGGGCATTGGTGATACAGTCTATATAACGCCTTCCTTCTTCTTTTCCTTCTTTAGTGATGTAATCATACAGGTAAAACATTGCATAGCAGGCATCAGTGTCCTATTGCTGTGAAGCGACACCAGGACCACAGCAACTCGATAAAAGAAAACCTTTGCGGCTGGCTTACGGTTTCAGAGGTTTAGTTCATTCTCATCATGGTGTGGCGTGTGCTGGTGCCCAGGCAGACGTGGTGCTGGAGAACTAGCTGAGAGTTCTACATCTAGATCCACAGGCAGGAAGAGGCTAGACTCTAGGCCAGACTCTGGCTTTTGGAACCTCAAATCCTACCCCAGTGACACAGTTCCTCTAACAAGACCACACCTACTTTAACAAGGTCATATCTCCTATTCCTTCTCAAGTAGTATGGCTCCCTGATGATTAACCATTCAAATATGTGAGGTCATGGGGGCCATTCTTCAAACCACAACAATAGGGAAAGAAAAATATCGTACATATATCACAATTATTTTTATTTTTTGGTGTTTTGAGGCTGGGTTTTATTACATAGCCTGGCTACATATCAAGTTTGAGGCCAGCCTAGGATATGGGAGATGCTATCTCTAAATAAACAAACTAATGAACCAGCTAGTATTTTTTAAAGTGGTTTTTCTAAATCCTTTGAATTTCCATATAAAAATTTAGAAAAAACTTGTCAACTTGTTGAAAAGGGGAGAGGTTGTTATGATTTGACAGATATGTGTTGACTTCTCATGTCAACTTGAGGGCAGTTTTTATCTTAAGACAACAAGAGTGAGCTTCTAGTTCACAGACATGGAGCGAGCATCTTAGACACGGCGCGTCATCTTTTCATTTAGATTTTCTTTAATTCTTTGCATCGGTGTTTTGTCGTGTTTATCATTTTCTACTTTTATTAGTAACTTTCTTGCTGCTGCTGTTTTATTAGCTTTTGTCCTTGGATCATTGTTGCTAAAATATAGAAGAAAATAATGTTTTTATGTGGCTTGTTTCTCTTCCTCTTCCCTCTTTCTGTTTCCTCTTTCATGGCTGAGGAATGGGTGTGAACAGTTCTTTTCCCTGTGGCCCAGAAGCTGATTTATGAATCTGAGTAGAGTGATGGCTCTTCAAGATTTCCTCCATATGATACGGCACAACCTATGAAGGAGCATGGCTTTACCCATTCCTTTCCAACATGACACATTTACAGAAAGACAAGCGTCAATATTCCTGCCTTGCTCCTGATCGTAGGGAAAAAAAAGTATTTAGCATTAAAGTTTTATATAGTATTAGTTAATTAGTTGATAAAATTGATCTTCAAGGGTTTTTAGAAACAGAGCAAAAGCAACAACACACACCTCCACGATAAAAATCCTCCGTCTGTCCATTTGGCTTAAGTAAACCCAGGCATAATAGTGATTTTGAGTATTTGTTTTTCAAGTTGGGAAACATCAGAGGGTAGAATAAAGATGCACGTGTACATACATGGTATAGGTTATTATCCTGTAAATGGCTGTGTCTGAACAAACAGTAAGGTAGGAAATGATTACTCTGGATGACGTCAGCGAGGCTGATCCACCAGTGAGCTGTGGTGGGGAGAGCTTGGAGACGGGCAGGATACGACAACATCTCAGCAATACCCAGTGGCTTTCTGTTAGCGAGGAGGACCTTATCTCAAGTTAGAAAACTGCTCTACTCTGAGGGCTGGGAAGCCGAGGCTCCCTGAACTGGTATGATGCATGTAGAACGAGCTGCTGGAGGGACTAGACAGGATGTAGACATGCATTAAGGGAGGGCAAATTCCCTTTAGCATGAAACTAGAGGTTGAGATATTACATTAGCCAAGTGTCCCAGCTGCCTTCCTCATTCAATATTCATGCTAAAATCCCGGTCAATCAACAGGAACAACCGTGTCCTGCTCAGGCCTATGAGAGATGCCGCACAGGCTGCTCGGTGCACCGTAAGATGCATGGGACTTGGGTTTGCTGTGTGTGCAATAACAGGAATGTGCTCAGTGCTGACATTCAAGCCACTCCTTTGTTCGTCTTTTGACAGAGCAGGAGGGTGGTGGGTGGCTCTGCTCGGCAATCTTCAGTGCCCATGAGAACTAATTATGGGCCTTATGAAGACATGCATTTGGGGGCTGGAGAGCCCTCTTAGTGGTTGAGAGAGAGCTCTTGCTGCTCCAGCAAAGGACCAGGGTTCAGTTCCCAGTACCTATGTCAGGGGTCTCACCTGCAATTCCAACTCCAGGGTATCTGACACCTTCTTCTGGCTACACACACACACACCACACACATACACACACACACATACAGAGAGAGAGAGAAAGAGAGAGAGAGAGAAAGAGAGAGAGAGAGAGAGAGAAGTAAAATATATCTTTTGTTGAGATGGGTCTTTATATAGCCTTGTCTGGCTTGAAGGTAGACCAGGCTGTCACTAAGGAACTCACTATGTAGACCAGACTATCCCGAAGGAACTCACAGAGATCCTCTGCCTCTACTTTCTGGAATAAAACGCACGTGACCCAATAAACGCACGTGACCCAACGCCCAGCCAAGTCATTTTTTTTTTAAATGTAGATTTTCTGGGCTTCCATTGTTACCCCAAACACCTCTGATTCAATAGGTGACAGTGAGGTTTCAGGGAATGGACAGTAGCTGATTTCGACACACCACTGCTCTCAGCCCAATCCCTGAGAAACCCTGAAGTGATGAAGAGCCCAGAGTTCTGTGACAGATGGCATTACCGCATGGCCTTGGAAGTGTAACCTAACCTTAACCTTTACACCTGAGCCAATGATAACGAGAACTTTCTGGCTTGGTGCGGGCGTGGGAAGACAGCGGGCCAAGTGGGCAGGCGTGGGCGGGAGTGAGTGCTGGTGTATGCCTTTAGCCTCAGCACGCTCCGTTCGTTGTTTCCAGACAAAATCTGTCTCATCTTGCAGCCCAGAATGACCTTGAGGTTCTGCTCCTTCCACCTGTGCCTCAAACACTGGATTCTCAGGTTTGTGCCACACACGGTTTACATGGTTCTGGGTGGGGAGAGGCCAGAGCAGTTTGCAAAAAAAAAAAATACTCAGGCATTATCAGTATACTAATGATCCTCCCTCCCTCCCTCCCTCTCTCCCTCCCCCCCCCCCCCCAGCATAAGCTGAAGTGTAGCGAAGAGACTCAGAGACCACATTTCCCTTAAGGAAGCCTGTGAGGATGGGGTGCAGGAGCCTAGTGGACTAACCTGGTCTCCTTTACAAAGCAGTAACCTCAGGGTTTGGTGTGACCTGCCTTTCTGTCGCTGTGCCCCTGTGGTGGAGCTTGCAGAGGTGTGGGGGTGGGGAGGTCAGGAAGCAGAACTGCATGGAAGAAGGCAAACTGACCCAGTTTCCTGACCTGGTCTCTGTCTGGTAATTTCTGCCAATTTTAGTTTCTTATCTGTGACGTAAAGGTGAATTGACATTTGTCTACGGGCCTTGTGGCTTTAACACTTTGCACATGGCCTCCCTCCGGGTTGCCACAGGAGTGGAAATCCACAAAACAAGATTTGCAGAGAGAGGCTAATGTGGTTAAAGATTTATTCAAAGTCATGGGACTAGCGTGGGCTTGAGTTTAGAGGCCAGGATGGAGTCAGTGCTGGTGAAGGCTCAGCCACACGCCATTCAGGACACACCAAAGGCACTCTTGGTACAGTACGGAGGCTCAGTAGGGCCTGTGTGGTGGCTGTTGGGTCCTTAAAGCATCCTTCTCCCTCGGAATAGGGATCTCGCATGACAGGGTCTTACGAACTTGATGAGTTGAGGAATTTCTTACAGTCGCCAAGAAACTCTGAGCAAAGCTAGAATAATGTTTCTAGACTTTCTGGTCAAGTTTATGAAAGTGGGGAGGAGTTCTAGCTTCCTCATGTTCTGCCTCAGAAGAGAGAAGGGGGAGAGAAGAGAAGGGCAAGAGTTAGGAGGGAGACTCTACTTATGAGCCCTTCCAATGTCCTTCAATTCAAAGTATAGATGGCCTCCAACTTAAGGACGCTTTTGATGTGATTTTTTTGACTTTACAACAATGAAAAGTGCTGGGCAGTGGTGGCACACGCCTTTAATCCCAGCACTTGGGAGGCAGAGGCAGGCAGATTTCTGAGTTCGAGGACAGCCTGGTCTACAGAGTGAGTTCCAGGACAGCCGGGGCTACACAGAGAAACCCTGTCTCGAAAAAAAAACAACAACAACAACAATGAAAAGCAACATGCATTATTCAGTGGAAATTGGACTTCAGATTCTAGGTGATCTGGTCCCAGGCTGCGGTGTGATACACTCTCGTGATGCCCAGCCTAAGTGTTCTGAGTATATTTAAGGCAGACTAAGTTAAACTACAATGTTCAGGACATTAGGTATACTCAATGAGTTTGGGTATGATGTTTTCAATTTCTATTATAAGGACATCATCAGAACTTGAGGAGCATCTAGAGTTACCATGGAAAATGCTTTTACTTCAGAGAATTATTTTTCTGATGGTTTGTTTGTTTGTTTTGACATGATCACCCTAAGCTGCCTAGGATAGCCTCAAACTCAAAATCCTCCTGCCTTAGACTTCTGAACCCTGTGATTAGAGCCATGCGTCATCTGACTCAGCGAGCATAATGTTTTATCAGTCACAACAATGGTCAGGGATTTTGGGGTATAAAATATGTGTGTAAGTCCTTGAGTGTTGTGCCTATAATGCCTAGTTAACACTATCCCCCTCCCCCATCAGCATTAATGTGGACCTTCTGTAATAAGAAGGACAAGACCATAACAAGAACGATTGGCTGCAATGGCTTACTGTCATGTCCATCATGACATCTCCAAACTTGAAAGAAGCTTTAAAAAAATAAAGATTCTTAGCATCAAGTTTTGGGGAACCCTGGGACCTCCCTGGCCAACTCCTAACATCACAGAAGAGGGAGCAGAAAGGGCTAGACTGGATCCTTCAGCATTTCACTGTGGTGAGGAGCTCATGATCCCCCAAACCCTTCACTATAGGGCCAATAGCAATTCACTGTGGCTGAAGGGTCACAGTCTTTATTGGTACAACTACTTGTGAGTTGGCCATGACTAAATAATCTTCCACCTGTGATTATGAAAAGTCTCATACTGAAACTCAGTGCATGTCTTAGTTAGGGTTTCTAGTCCTGCACAAAAACATCATGACCAAGAAGCAAGTTGGGGAGGAAAGGGTTTATTCAGCTTACACTGTCACATTGCTGTTCATCACCAAAGGAAGTCAGGACTGGAACTCAAGCAGGTCAGGAAGCAGGAGCTGATGCAGAGGCCATGGAGGGATGTTACTTAATGACTTGCTTCCCCTGGCTTGCTCAGCTTGCTCTCTTATAGAACCCAGGACCACAGCCCAGGGATGGCACCACCCACATGGGTCCTCCCACCTTTGATCACTAATTGAGAAAATGCCTTACAGCTGGATCTCTCATGGAGGCATTTTCCCAAGGAAGGCTCCTTTCTCTGTGATAACTCTAGCTTGTGTCAAGTTGACACACAAAACCAGCCAGTATAGTGGGTCATACACACAAAAGACACGAGAGAGGAGCTTGGTGGGTAGAAAAGATAAGAGGATGGAGATTCATTCTGTACACATATGAAGCTGTCAAAAAGTAAGAATGGGTAAATTAAATCAATAACAACAGCAAAGCCAGATTCTGGGGTCACTCTTGTCCATGTGCTCAAGGGCCCCCTCTGCCCTGAGGGCCTCCATTCTCCTTGTCACCAACAAGTGCTGAACTTTGTCCCTCCTCTCCACAGAAGGCTTAGGGAGTCTGCAAGGATGGGGGTGGTGAGGCTCAGCCACTCCACCATCCCTCCTTGTGTAAATATCACCTCCAATACCCTTTTGGAAAGAGTACTGCCCCAGCCTCTCCTACAGAGATTCCTAGAAGATAGTCCTACAACCCTGTTCACATCCTCCATCCCAGGCTACCCCACAGTCAGCATGCTCTCTATTGCCTCACCACTAACCTAGACTTCACTTTGTCTTCCTCCCTCCTTCCTTCCCTCCCTCTCCTCCCTCCCTCCCTCCCTCCCTCCCTCTCCCCTCCGTCATTAGACAGGGTCTCTTGTATCCCAGATGGACCTCAGATTCACTATATAGCAGAACATGACCTTGACTTTCAGATCCTCTCTCCTCTACCTCCCTGAATGCTATGATAACAAGTGTGCACCGTCAAGTTCTCTCCTCCAGGTCCTCTGATCCCGGTTCACCGCCTTGCAGACCAGGGCAAAGTCTGGGTTACACACTAGTGAATATCAAACCCTGGATTCATGGATGTGGCAGGCACCAGCTGAGCCACACCCCTAGTCCCATGTTTCTTGACTCATTGTTTCTGTTCCCTACCCTCTGCTTGCAATCTCAGTGCGGAGCACTTGCTCTCATTTCTAACTGGACCGAGACTAAGACTGTAAGGTAGCCTATCTGATGGTGAGATACTTTAAATAGGCTGCAAGTTATGGTCATTGCCCGGAATCACTGACCCCGGCCCCTGCAGCCATTCTCAAATATTTGTTGAGGAAATTCTGTGGTGGTAACGAACGTCATCCAATTATCTTTCTTTGGTATTTCAAAATAACTTCCTTAGGCACGTAGCATATTGTGGAGAAGCCTTGCTTGGACTAAAAGTTTGGAAAAAGGAAGACAGATTAGTAGAGAAATGAAAGCAATTACACGCACACACACACACACACACACACACACTGCACTATACTTATTCTCTGCCTAGAAGGGATGATGCCCTTGCATTAAGTTACAAATGCTCAGCCGGGCAGTGGTGGCTCACGCCTTTAATCCCAGCACTTGGGAGGCAGAGGCAGGCAGATTTCTGAGTTCGAGGCCAGCCTGGTCTACAGAGTGAGTTCCAGGATAGCCAGGACTACACAGAGAAACCCTGTCTCGAAAAACCAAAAAAAAAAAAAAAAAAAAAAAAAAGTTACAAATGCTCACACAACAAATGTAAGGCAGAGGTTGTTATCCCTGTCATTTAAATAAAGATTCTGAACGAGGCTTAGTGGAGCATGCCTTCAATTCCAGCACTCGGGAGGCAGAGGCAGGTGGATCTCTGTGAGTTCCAAACCAGCCTTGTCTACAGGGTGAATTCCAGTAAAGCAAAAGCTACACGGAGAAACCGTGTCTCGAAAAACCAAAAATCGGGTTGTGAAATTTAGAAAGCCTCAATATTTTTCCCAAATCAAGACATAGATGATAAAATCAGATTTACATCTCCTCTTTATGCTGGCTCCAAAACCCCTGTTCCTTCCATAATTTCTGGTACTACACAACTGTCTCGGATTATCTCATATAGATAGGAAAATCCCACGTCTTGAATGCCCAGATTGAATTTTTAGGGACTATATTCCTCTTACTTCAGTTTAGAATTGATCTTCCTGCACTGGGGGGGTGGAGCTAAGTCAGAGGAGGGTTCATGTCCTGTGCGTTAAATCTGAAGTCCCTGAACTCTGGGTAGTGGAACAGAATTGGGGCATCCTTGGCTACATAGGCAGTTAAAGGCCAGGCTGGAAACTCTAAGTCCCTGTCTCCAAAAGAAAAAGTAATGTCTTTCCTTCTGGCTCCACAAAGCCCCGAGGCAGACATCTGCTGCTGAGACACAGGTGACTCACACAGTTTGAGAGACAAAGCCTAAGCCTTCGCCTGGCTCATAGGCATGTGCAATTTGAAACCCACAGAGATCATATGTGGAAGGAGAGCTCCATGTGCTGCAGAGGCCTAGGTTCATGCCTGCCTGTGGCTACTCACTGGCTCCAGGCAGCTCTAGGAGCTCAGAGCAGTAACCCTCTGCAATTGGCTCCGAAAGACTTATGGACCTACTGTTTAAAGCTTCTGATCATTAAATATGTGTGTGTGTTCATATATACATACATCACACACACACACACACACACACGTTAGTATTCTGTCTAAACTCCACCTCCACAGATACCTGGCAACAGCCAGGTATGCCTGACTCACTCTAAAAGGGGCTGCTTGCCCCCTCCTCTTGCTCTCTTGCCTTCTTGCTCTCTCTGTCCTCTCACCTCTTCCCCTTCTCTCCATGTGCTCATGGCCGGCCTCTACTTCTCTACTCTCTTTCTCTGCCTCTACTACCCTCTCAGCTCCCCTCTCCATGCCCTGAATAAACTCTATTCTATACTATATCGTAGTGTGGCTGGTCCCTCAGGGGGAAGGGATGCCTTGGCATGGTCCAGCTGCGACATCCCCTTCCCACACACACTTCCACCAAACATATTCCTTCTCTTTTTATTTTTACAAAACACAACACTGGTAACCTCTCTTCTAAAATCTTTAGAACTCAGACTCGACCCAGAAAGTAAACTGCCAGATGGGTCCCAGGAACAGTCATTGTCCCCTTTCAGGCTCCTCGTATGAATTATCGCTCAGCGGTTTTTCAGAGCAGTGCTGAGAAGCCCCAAACAGCCCGGAGAGATTAAAGCAGGACCGAGGATGAGGGTTGGGAGCACAGAAGCTGAAAGAGAAGCCAGTATAATTTGATTCTCTTAACAAAAAGGCCAGTTTCCACACTGTTTCTGTGTGTTCTGGGGAGGAGGGGCCTCGAACCACACTATGAGCCTGTGCACTCTGGACACCTGGCTCCTGAACTTAGCCAATTAGAAACAAATGCGTGCTATGCTCTAGGAAGCAAGTGGCTAATCCTCCACAGAATCAGGAGTACGGAAGGTTAGGTGAAACAATGTGGGGCCTGGAAGTGATGGGAGATGCTTTGCCTCAGGAGTCCCAGAGAAGCACTGTTCGCGAAGTTTTTACACAATCGGCCTCAAAGGAACAAAAGACATGGTTCTGACTCAGAAGTTAGTCACTGAAGACTAACAAGCCCATATCATTACTAAGGTTCCAAGAAAATAAAAGTGTTTGGGACACCTGAAGCTTCCACACATGCAACAACAGGTGCGGCGTGAGGGAAGGGATTGGAGGGGTGCGGGAGCCCCAGATACTGAAGAGAGCAGCAGGGAATGGTTTGTCAGGGCAGTGTTTACTTGGCTGGCTGTTGTCCTGAACACCTGTGTCGCCACCGCCCCAGGCTTCTTTAGGATGCAGATGTGAGGGCTCCTCAGGTAGAATCTCTTGCTGCGAACCCTGAGAACAACATCCTCTTATAACACCGGGTGGGACTCGTGCACCCAGACCTCTGGAGCTAAGAAGTGTTGGGACAGAGGATCCCCGATCTTGCTGGCTGCCATCCTAGCTCCTGGTTCAATGAGAGACCCTGTCTCAAGAGGGTCAAGGGAAGTGACAGAGCCGGACACTGGATGTCCTTTGGCTGCCAGACACACATCACACTCACGTATACCACAAACATATACCCTATCTAATAAATAATTCTAAAAAATTTAGACGCCCCAGCTCTGAGTCAGCCTATGGGGATGGTAACACACTCCTTAATTTTTCTCATTAACCTTGAAGTTTGGAGATTATTGGTTTTTAATTGCTAGAGCTTTGTGTTTTGGTTTTTTTTGTTTGTTTCTGTGTTTTTATGTTTGTTTTTATTCTTAAATCTTTTTTTACAGTCCAAACTTTATCCCCCTCTCACATCTCCCCCCACCTCACCCTCCAACCCCACTCTCACTCCCCAAGCCCCCCACCCCAAGTCTCCAAGAGGATGTCCCCACCCACCCCCATCCCCAGACCTCCCCACTCCCTGGGGCCCCAAGTCTCTCTTGAGGGTTAGGCGCATCTTCCCTGACTGAGTCCAGACCAGGCAGTGCTCTGCTGTGTTTGTGTTGAGGGCCTCATATCAGCTGGTGTATGCTGCCTGGTTTGTGGCTCAGTGTCTGAGAGATACCAGGGTTCAGGTTAATTGAGACTGCTGGTCCTCCTACAGGGTCACCCTCCTCCTCAGCTTCTTTCAGCCTTTCCCTAATTCAACCACAGAGGTCAGCAGCTTCTGTCTATTGGTTGGGTGCAAATACCTGCATTTGACTCTTTCAGCTGCTTGTTGGGTCTTTCAGAGGGCAGTCATGATAGGTCCCGTTTTGTGAGCACTCCATAGCCTCAGTAATAGTGTCAGGCCTTGGGACCTCCCCTTGAGCTGGATCCCACTTTGGGCCTGTTGTTGGACCTTCTTTTCCTCAGGTTCCTCTCCATTTCCATCCCTGCAGTTCTTTCAGACAGGAACAATTTTGGGTCAGAGTTTTTGACTGTGGGATGGCAACCCCAGTGGACACTACAAGTTCCCTCTCCCCACTGTAGGGCATTTCATCTAAGGTTCTTCCCTTTGAGTCCTGAGAATCTTTCACCTCCAAGGTCTTTGGTACATTCTGTACCCCACCCCCAACCTCCTATCTTCCAAGGTTGCCTGTTTCAATTCTTTCTGCTGGCTCTCAGGGCTTCAGTCCTGACCTCTGCCCCCCAATACCTAACCATGACCCCCTCTTCCCCTCCCTGTCCCCTTTCCCACCCAGGTCCCTCCCCCTCCTCCTTCATGTGATTGCTTTCTTCTCCCTCCCAAGAAGGATTAAGCCATTGTCACTTGGGTCCTTCAGCTTGTCAGCCTTCTTGAGTTCAATCAGAATGACTAAGATCAAAAACTCACGTGACAGCACAGATGTTGAGCATGTGGAGAAAGAGGAATACTCCTCCATTGCTGGTAGGATTGCAAACTGGTAAAAAACCACTCTGGAAATCAATCTGGAGGTTCCTCAGAAAACTGGAAATAGTTCTACCTGAAGACCCAGCTATACCACTCTTGGGCATATATTTAAAAGATGCCCCAACCATGCCACAGGGGCATGTGCTGCACTATGTTCATAACAGCCTTATTTGTGATAGCCAGAAGCTGGAAACAACCTAGATATCCCATAACAGAAGAATGGATACAGAAAATGTAACTCATTTACACATTGGAATTCTACTCAGCTATTAAGAGCAAGGACATCCTGAGTTTTGCAGGCAAATGGATGGAACTAGAAAATGTCATCCTGAGACCCAAAACGATATGCATGGTATGTACTCACTGATAAGTGGGTATTAGTCAAAAAAGTATAGAGCTTTGTTCTTAACCCTCTTTCCAAAGAACTGAGACAGAAGTATAATGTTCGGTCTGTGCCCATTCGGAAGGATGCTGAAGTTCCCGTTGTCCAAGGTCACTATGAGGGCCAGCAGATGGCAAAGTGGTCCAGGTGTACAGGAAGAAATATGTCATCTACGAGTCCAGTGAGAGAAAGCTGATGGTACAACTGCCCATGTGGGCATCCACCCAGCAAGGTAGTTATCACCAGGCTAAAGCTGGACATGGACTGCAAGAAGATCCTGGAAAGGAAAGCTAGTCCTGACAAGTAGGAAAGGAGAAGGGCAAATACAAGGAAGAAACAATCAAGACGATGCAGGAGTAAGATGTCTCATGTGCGGCTTTCATTAAAGACTGCTTAAGTAGAAAAAAAAAGTAAAGTTAAGAGCAGTGTAGACAAGGGAGGACTGGATTGTATCAAGTTCCAGACAGAAACAAAGACTCTACCAGAACATTTGTCATAAGAACTTGTGGTGTCTGGTGAGCTGGAGTTTTTTTGTTTTTATTTTAATCAACTATTATTAAGAAGAGACCAAGTGGTGGCACACACCTCTAATCCCAGCACTTAGGAGTCAGAGGTAGGGGGATGGATATATGAGTTCAAGGCCATCCTGGTCTACAGAGTGAATTCTAGGACAGCCAGGGCTACACAGAATCAAAGAAGAAAAAGGAGAAGGAGAAGGAAGAGGAGGAGATGGGGGGAGGAGGAGGAGGAAGAAAGAAAGAAAGAAAGAGAGAGAGAGAGAGAGAGAGAGAGAGAGAGAGAGAGAGAGAAGAAGAAGAAGAAAGAAAGAAAGAAAGAAAGAAAGAAAGAAAGAAAGAAAGAAAGAAAAAAGAAAAATAAGAGACCAGATGAAATCTTCTGAGAAGTATTTCCTCAGAGTGAGCACACAGAAACTGTGTTCCAGAGGTGGCCAAGGTTGTACCTTCTGCTGGGAGCCAAACTTGGTAGTGTAAGAGTCACCCAGGTGGTACTGACTTTGAAGGCATGAATGGGTCATGGAATGTAACTGAGGCTTGGCACTGTGTGTCAGGACTGGGGTCCCCAAAGAGACCCCAGGAGAGGCTACTGGTGAAAGTACAGCCCAGTTGCCGCAGAGACCCCAGCATCGTGGGGATGCCAATGCCGTGGAATGACCACCAAGGACAGCAGCAGTGGAGTGGAGCCAGCTGGGCCTGGAAGACAAGCTGTGTGCACTGCAGGAAGGTGATCCTAGTCCTCTGGAGGACCCCAGAAGCTTGTGAGTGGGTCCCAGACCATGGATATTTAATTATTTACACAGTTGGAGTTTAGTTTTGTTTTGTTCTGATTGTGACTGTGCCCTGTTCTTCCCCCTTGAAGTAAGAGTTTAATTTATTTTTGATTTTACAGGAGCCCACTTTGCACATTGAAAGAGAGTTTGAAATTTTACAGAGACTTTGAATGTTAAAAGAGAACGGTATTTTTAAAGATTTTTAAAAATGATTTCTTTTGTTCCATTTTTTATTTTATATGCATTGATATTTTGATTGCATGTGTGTCTGTGTGAGGGCATCAGATCCCCTGAAACTGGAATTACAGACAGTTGTGAGGTGCCATGTGTGTTCTGGGAATTGAACTCAGGACCTCTGAAAAAGCAGGCAGTGCTCTTAACCACTGAGCCATCTCTCCAGCCCATCATGAGAATGTTTATCCTGTAATGTTGAGGTTGAGAGGTGGGGGACAGGATACATTTTCCCAGGGTACCCCCCCCCATTATACTTCCTCTTGCTAGACAGCGACTTCAGAAATTTCCATGATCTAGGACAGCATAACTAGCTGAGGACAAAGCATCAGTGCTCAAACCTCATGTGTGTGTGTGTGTGGTGTTATGTAGTGTGTTTATATGTTGTGTGTGTATATAGGTGGGTGGGTGGTGTGTGTGTGTATGTGGTGTATATGTTGTGTCTGTGTGTGGTGTGTGTGTGGTGTGTATGTTGTGTCTGTGTGTGGTGTGTGTGTATGTTGTGTTTGTGTGTATGTGTGTGGGTAGTGGTGGTAGTGGTGTGTGTGTGTGTGTGTGTGTGTGTGTGTGTGTGGAGAGAGAGAGAGAGAGAGAGAGGAGAGAAGCTATTGTGTGTTGTTTCCTAGGACAAATGGCCAAGAGGCCTATTTAACATATCAAAGCAGGCCTGGCCTCCAGAGTCTCCCTCATTCTTCAGTCCCTACCTTGTTGCAGGGAATGACTGGTATCCTCTGCCCTCTACCTCCAGCTCCAGCTGGGGCAGGGCAGGGCTGCGCTCCCCCAGAGGCTCTTCCCTATATAATCTTGACATTTTGGTTTCCTGGTCATTTTTTTGTCTACTCTTCACCCTCCTGGCCTCTTGGTTTGGCTTTCTTCTCCTGTCTTCCCTCTCCTCACATGGCCCAAGTCAGTCTGCTCCTGTTCACTCTCCCAGATATCCCTGCCCCTGGCTACACTCTCCCTTTTATCTGCAACAAGCCTTGTCCTCCACCGTAGCTAGAGATAGTCATGGCCTCCATTTTATTGTGTTTTATTATTTTATTTTGTTTTTCTAGTAGAATCAGTAATGATTCTACCAGAGTCAAAGATGTTGGGCCAATGAGTTTATCAGGTTACTATGAGTGAGAGGTTACAGGGTCATGGTGATTTGAAGGGTTACTTACAGGGACAGTGATTTCAGGGGTTACAGGGACAGTGATTTATAGGCAGCCCATTCTGTCATGGGGGACAACACATCAAAGCTGTACGTTGCCCTGGTGTTCTCTCCACGACTCTCAAGGCAGCCCTAAGGGACTGAGAGTCTCCTCCTGTCAGCTGGTTTCTGCTTCTATGATTGTGGGAGGGGCTGTAAACATACCGTTTGGCTCTCTAAGGCTTCAGTGTCGTAAGTCTCCCACAATGCACTGCAGAAGTGTTTCATGTTAAAGGCACCATAGCTCTGTATCCATTACCTCATATTTAGTTTTCCTAATAATCCTACGGTGTGGAGGCCTATTATGTAGAGCGTGTAACATAAAGCAGAGGTTATGCTACTTACCTAAAATCATAAATGCATAGATTTGAAACAAAAAAAAAAATCTAGGTCATAAACAAACAAACCCTTATGCACCGCTTTGCATCAGTCTTTCCTCTTCATCTCAACGGGCGTCATCCATCACTGTGCTTCCAGAATGGCAGAAGCACTTCCCATCAGTCCACTCACACCCCTTCCTGTACTGGACGCGATGGGTTCTCCTCAGGCCAGTGCAAAGCCAAGGAGCACAACCAGAAGACAAAAAGAATGGAGGAGGGTTTGCTACTCCATGGAGACAGTCACAGCAGTGCTCTCCTTAAAATTCAAAGCAAAGGGAGTTTATTGAGGAAATCTACATATACGCACACACTCTCTCACATACAGGCACACACAAATGCACACAGACACACAGGTACATGTGTACACACACACAAATGCACACAGACACACAGGTACACATACATACATATACACAAATGCACACAGACACACAGGTACACGTGCACACACACACAAATGCACACAGACACACAGGTACACATACACACTCTCATAAGTACACACACATGCACATGCATACACATACATACATACACACAAATGCACACAGACACACAGGTACACATACACACTCTCATAAGTACACACACATGCACATGCATATACATACATACATACATACACACACAAATGCACACAGACACACAGGTACACATACACACACAGGTACACACACATACAGACACATACATACACATGCACATATACATACTCTCACATACAGGCACACAATTTATGTGTGCATTTAGCACACAGACACACAGGTACACATACACACTCACACACACACACAGGCACATACACATACAGACACATACATACACATGCACATACTCTCACATACAGGCACACACAAATGCACACAGACACACAGGTACACATACACACTCTCACACACACACTCTCACACACATTCACACATATGCACATGCATACACACACAGACATACATGCAAACACACACAAATGCACACATATACCCTTATTTATACAGGAAAGCAGGTGTAAAGAACAGGTCCATTTCTGAGCATGCTCAGTACAAGATCACAAATCAGGTATTCAAAAAAGGGGGAGGCAGACATGTTCCTTGTAAGTTTCTCCAAAGAGTCTTAGTTGAAACAAAAGAGCAACCTTGGAGCCATGTTAATACTCTTTTGTTTTGTAATTACTTATCATGTGTGTTCATGTCTCAGTACGTGTGGGAGGTGCGAGCTTGTGCCCTTCCCCCAGCCTTGAGCAGGCCTGAGAGACCTTGTTTACCACAGCAGACCAAAACAATAGGACTAAGGTGTTAAGCACGTTGGCAGACCCACAGTCTGCTACAGGAGCTGAGGAGAATAGACTGCCTGATGAGCTTGCCTGGAGACACCTCCGGCCTGCGATTAAGGATGGATTCCCCTCACCCACGCCTCCAGGATGAAGTTGACACAACTCTGGGGGTGGGGGTGGGCCTTCCCCTTTAAATTGAAAGATGAACATTAAAGCATTGAGCCTCGATCAGAAACCTTTGTCCTGGCTTCATCTCTTCCCGCCCTCCTGTCCCTCTTCCATTCCCAGCCTCTCTTTCAGGTGAACCCGGTTGACTGTGGCTGCTGGCCAGCAACACAAGCTCTTGCAGGAGGCATGGAGAGCGGTCAGAGGAAAACTCGATGGAGTCTGAGTCTCCTTTCACCATGTGAGTCCCAGGGATGAAGCTCCAGTCTTCAGGCTTGCTGGCCTGCACGTCTACCTGCTGAGCCGCGTGTTAACAATCTTTTAAGGAGGCAGCAGTTTTCTCCCTTTTAAGTGTAGAAGTTTATCCTTAAAAGTTACTGCCTACTCGTGCTACTTGGCTACCAAGTTACTTACCCACCTTCACCTTCTTGTCTGAGCAAGCCATAAAGGGATGCTTGACCCTCTTCTGAAGGTCGTAAGGTCTGGGGTAGTGCTCTCTGCTCCCCACACTAGAAGGCAAGGAATATTGCACAGAGACAAAAGAAAGAGTCTAAAAAGATCTCGTCAAATTTCCTCCAGTTTATCACCTTTAAATTGTATTATCTGTGTTCAATTCCACTGTCTACTGAGACCCCCTTCTTCCTCAAAAACAGCATAAAACTTCATGAACTTCTCTGTTTCATTTGGCTGCGCCCCCTTATCCCACACCCTTCTGTGGTGCTGCGGTCTGAATTCGGGACTTTGCACAGACCATGCCTCTGTGTCTCTTCCACTCTTCATTCCCAAGACTCTTCCTGTATTACTAGAGCCTCTGTTTCGTCTATCTGCTTGCCTTTGCCTGGCTTGTCTGTCTTTTGCTGTATAAATACCACAGCTATGAACCCAAGAGATTTTCATTTCATCCACATCTGAAATAAAATATCTTTCCCCTCTGGAATAAATTCTCTCAACTCTTCTCTTAGTGACTTGGTCTTTTAATTTTCTTACGTATCTTGGTTTCTGCACTCTACTAAGTGTGACTGGGCATTGTCTGTGCCAGGCCTGGCTAGTAGAACTGGAATGGTAAGCTGAATGTACGAAATAGAACATATTCTAGCAGCCACATTTAAAAGGTTTTTTAGAATTTTATTTGCATTAGTGTTCTGTTCTGCCTCCATGCATATCTGTATATGGGTGTCAGATCCTCTGGTACTGGAATTACAAACATTTGGGAACTGCCATGTGCATGCTGGGATTTGAACCAGGGTCCCATGGAAGAGCAGCCAGTGCTCTTAACTGCTGAGCCATTTCTCCAGCCCTAAAAAGAAAGGTTTTAAAAAGTGAAATTAAAGTTAATAGTACATTATACTTAACCAATAAATTAAAATATTGTTTTTGGGATTGATTGTTGGTTTGATTTTTTTCTTTATTCATTTGTGACTCCCATAGGTAAAAACCTGCCATGTAGCTACGATTACTTTGAATTTCTGACCTAGGTTGTGTGTAGGTTAGAAGACAGTATGAGGAGTCACTTTTGTTTGTTTGTTGTTGTTGTTTTAGTCTTGGCTACACTGGAACTCACTGTGTAGACCAGGCTAGCCTTGACCACTCCTGAATTAAAGGACTGCATCAGCATGCCCCACCCCCACCCCACCTCATTCTGCTTTTCTGTGGGTTTGCCAAGAACAAAATTATGAATGATATTTTCCTTATTTTTGTCCTCAGTCTTTCAAGTCCTGACTTCCCATGTTTCAAGGGGTCAGTAGACATAACGAGTGGTCACCATACTGGGCTAACAAGCCTACACAGGGACACTGTAGAAGCATTTGATAACATTTGATAGCCAAAAAGGATTGCCTATGCTAATGATAGGTTTTGGAGGATTATTTATAAATAGGCTTTTGGCTCTGAAGTCACTCAGACCACTAAGCCTCACGTCCCTAGGTCCCACTGGAGTCAACTGTGGAGCATTCCACGAGTAGGAACAGTCCTCCTCTTCCCCCTCCTCCCCCTCCTCCCCCTCCTCCCCCTCCTCCTCCTCCTCCCCCTCCTCCCCCTCCCCCCCACTCTGTGGAACCCCAGGTGAGGAGCCATTCCTGGACTTGTTTGCACAACATCTCCAGGTGTTTCCAGTTATCTCAAAGGGAGGATTGTGAGGTTTACAACAGAGAATGTAATTTAAATTCTTGGACAGGTTAAAAAGTAATTATTTCATGTGCTGTTTCATGGTACACGGGAAGGGTAGATGGCAAAACCCCGTAAACAATGAGCTGACACTGTAATTCCTAAAAGGCTACACATCTAAGCATATACACATATATACATATGTACATATATACATATACACATATACACACATACACAATATACATATGTACATATACACATATATACATATACATAAACATATACACAGATATACATATATATGTGCATAATATATACATAAGTACAGATAACTAATTAAAATAAGAAAGAATTCCTCAGAGGGCAACACCTTTGTCAGTGCTAGCACGATCTTGACAAGGTAGAGACAGATGACATTAGAAGCAGAAGTGGGCCTTTAATCCCAGCACTTGGGAGGCAGAGGCAGGCGGATTTCTGAGTTTGAGGCCAGCCTGGTCTACAGAGTGAGTTCCAGGATAGCCAGGGCTACAGAGAAACCCTGTCTCGAAAAACAAAAAACCAAACAAACAAAAAAAAGAAGCAGAAGTGGATGACATTGATGAAAGAATAAAGGACACAAATCATGCTTAGTTCTTAGATTGTGCGTAGCTCAAGGAAAAGAAATGCCCGATCCCAATGTTTAGCAAGAACAACTTAAAGATTTCATTAGTTGTAGTTTCAAATTAATTTTATTCAAAACCTTCAATCCCATAGCTGAAGAAATTCCGGCTGTGCTGGGTGACATGGGCACAAGCCCACGGTCACAGTCAGGTGCTGTCAAAGATTGCCATGGAGTGTGTGGTCGGCAAGTGGAGGGTCCGTTCCACGAAGCTGCCTTCTTCACAGAGTGCTTTGAATAGCTGTCAGTGCATGTCAGCATGTTGCTGTTGACTTCTAGAAAATCAGGTTTCTCAAATAAAAAAAAATCCTATAACCTACTCTTCATTTCCCAGCAGTGCCTCAGAATCCTTGGAAATACATGTGTGATAATCAAACTGTTGACATGTAAGCAAAAAAATTTGATCATTCATAACAGGGATGCAGGCTATTCCATAGCCTCTGTGGGGAAGTCGGCTTCCTGTGACATGAAGGTCCAGAGGGAGCCTGTGGAGGGAGTTGTCTGTGAGTGCTTACTCAAGGATCTGAGTTTGATCCCCATGAGCCAAGCAAAAAAGCTGAGTATGGTGGCTAATGCTTTCAATCTCAGCCCTGGGGAGGTCAAGTCAGACAGATCCCGAAGGCAAACCATTCTATCCTAAACAACACATCCCAGGTCCCAGTGAGAGACCCATTCTGTCTCTAATGGCCACAGTAGACATCACCTGAGAAGGAAGAACACCTGAGGCTGTCCTCTGACCTCACACACACACTCACACTTATGCATACACACACCTCTCTGTCTCACACACACCAAGAGGAAGATTACTTGATGGTAATCTACTAAAAGAAGGGACCTAATGAAATATATTCAATATTTTGACCCCATTCCACTCCTTCTTAATTGAAAGACTTACAACTTGAGCTTAAATTTTACCTCTCTCATTATTGGTTGTGTAGTGTTGGACTTCAGTTCTCTGAGGTCCAACAGGGTTACCTGTCAAACACAATCGCACACTGAGAGGTAGTGTTAGATGCAATGTAATCCCAATGGCTCTCCAGTGCTGCTATGTGAAAAGATACAATCTGGTGATTTCACTCTGCTCAGTTCATGAAGACATCTAATGTTGTCAGGTATGGTGTGATACATGTGTATGAACTAATGCTAGGCAGGTGGAGTCAAAAGGGTCAGAAGTTCACACTGAGTTCATGGCCATCCTGAGCTACTCAAGTCCCTGTCCCAGCCAACCAACCAGAAATCGATGTTAGAGTATCCATTATTCCATCAAATGATGAGAAGTTATCTTTGGGGCTGAAGGTGTACTTTGGTGGTAATTTGTATACTTAGCAAGGCCTGCGATTTGATCCCCAGCACCAAAGCAAACAAAACCCCAGAATTATTTAGTTTCAAAAAGTCCTTAGCTATGTAAAACAGTGACCTCCTAGTCCATTCCCTGTACATGTGTGCCTGCACAGCCCTCAAGATTTGGATTCAGCAGCCCAGCAAGAGAAAGATGAGTTATTGTTTGTTTAAAGGTCTTTTATTCTGTTAGTGGTTTCAGTGAATTTAATTAAAGATTCCCATGTCCAAACACAGAAATTTTAAGTCAATTCTATACAGGCTCATAGGTGTGGCATGTTTCATATATGTGGCATGCTTCATATGTGTGGCATGTTTCATACGTGTTGCATGTTTGATATGTGTGGCATGTTTCATACGTGTTGCATGTTTGATATGTGTGGCATGTTTCATATGTGTGACATGTTTCTTATATGCAACATGTTGCATATATGTAATAAGTTTCATATATGTATCATGTTTCATATATGTGCCATGTTTCAATGGAGACTGTGAGCAAATGATGGCAGCCAGGCTTTGTAGTCTATGCCATCTGCCACACTGGCTACCTTAGCAGTATTTCCTTGAACACTTGTGTATCAGACACCATGGTTTCTGGAAGACCTTTGAATGGGGACACAACCCTGAACTGACAAGAATGTTTCCCTTCTGTGTGGGGGGGTCTTCAATTTGAATTAACAAGATCTCATAGAGCCCCATATTTAGAGAGACACCCGATTCTTAGCAGCTAGTACTATCTGGGAGGTTCCAGAAACTTTGGGGTCCAGGGCCTAGGTGGAAGAAGTAGTCACTGAATGGTAGGTTCTTGAGTTATACCGGCTACTTCCTGTTGAAAGTCTGACCCATCATGTTGTGAAGTGAACGACTGTCATAGTTAATGTTAGTTGCTGTCTTGACACACCTAGAAAGAAGGACCTCAGCTGAGGAATGCTTTCATCAGATCAGGCTGTGGGATATTTTCTTAATTGCTATTGATATAGGAGGGCCAAGCCCACTGTGGGCTTATTCTGTCCCCAGGCAAGTGGGCCTGGGCTGTGTAAGAAAGGTAGCTAGGCAGCCAGTAATCAGTGTTCCTCCATGTCCTGCCTCAGTTTCTAACTGGAGGCTTGAGTCACTGTCTCGGCTTCCCTTGATGATGGACAGTAAGCTGTGAGCCAAACAAACCTTTTCCTCCCACAAGTTGCTTTTGGTCAGTGCTTTATCACAGCAACAGAGAAGCCACAACAGCTCTGCCTTCCCCACTGAGATGATGGGTCCCTCTCAAACGAATACAAACCAGGAGCTGCATCCTTTTGCCCCTAAGTTGTTTTTCTCAGATGCTTCGGTCAGAGTGATCTGAAACCAGCTGATGGAGATTCTTTTGTTTGTTTGGCGGGTAGAGGCAGGGGAAGGAAAGTGTGAAAGCCAACACAGAAGGAGGACAAGACAGCTGAGGGAAATGGTAGAATGTGGCTTTTTATGAAGAGGACAGAAAAAGAGGAAGAGAGGGAAGGAGGGAAGGGGGAAGGAGAAAGGGAAGAGAGAAACAGATGAAGAAGGAGAGGGAAGGAAGAGAAACAAGAGATTGCCACCTGAGACAGGCAAGCTCTTTAAATAAAAAAATTAAGACTCCATATGGTCTGCTGCAGTGTGGGGGAGGGGCGCGGGGGTGTGTGCCAGTTCCTGAACTACACCTGTTGTGTTGGAGCAGTTACTTAAATAGTAGCAGCCCAGGTGCCAGCTCAGGTGTGACAAGCTGCCAGTCTGCTCTGAGAACTGGAGGAAGAAATAAACCTGAGAGAACTAGCTGGTGGGTTAGTAAGGAGCATGGCTCTCCCCTGCTGCAAGCCACAGGTCATAGGTCACCTGAGCAAGAGTCCTCTATGATGAGGGGACTCCCTGCTGCCTCATCCCATCAGACAGTCATCTAGTTCCCTTTGGCTGAGAAAAGCTGAGATTTTTTTTCCCACCCACTTCACAAGCTTGCAAAGGTTTTTTGTAACCTTAGTTATAGTCTCTTTAAATGTTTTTATTCTTGTGACTTTTCACATAACTCAGGAGGGGCTAAAAACCCAGGCAAGGTCTTACTAGTGGTTTTCTGGGGCCCCTCCCCCGCCTTAAAGCAGCTGGCAGAAGGGGTGTTACACTGCAAATTTGAGTGTTTACAGACATGGCTCTGGGGAGATGAGCAGCTAATAGAGGAAGCATTTGGTGATCCTTAAGGGACAGGCTTTTGTCCTGTAGGAAAGACTAGGAGAACTAATGGAAGCATGGATGTATGGGTGTATGAGTGGATCACTGAGTGAGTAGGTAGATGGACAGATGGATGAATGGACAGATGGATGGATGGGTGGATGTCTGGATGGATGGGTGGGTGGATGGGTAGATGGATGGGTGGGTGGATGGATGGGTGGGTGGATGGATGGGTGGATGTCTAGATGGATGAATGGGTGGATGGGTGGGTGGATGGGCCATTCAGAGGCCAGGTGTCTTCAATGCAACTAATTATGCCTGAGAGAGAAATTTACCTTCATTGTGTTTATTGCAAATCCACCTCTCCCAATTCCACACAACTAGAACTAAATTATATTGCTATACATAAAACTTAAGTGTGCTTTAAAACAAACAAACAAACAAACAAAAAAAAAACATTGCTTTTACATGGCTTCCAATTGGCAAACTTAGTATTAGCCGTGATGGAAATTAGCCATATTTACGGTAGGAATGGACCAATACAACTTGTTCCTCAACAGATAAAGCCAGCTTCTACCACCGACCCTTTACCCATCCAGCTAGACTGAGCCTTTTGAGACGGGTCTGCACAATCTGGCTTCTGTTTTCCTCACCCCATAAGTTTCATGCCTTGGGCTCCATCTGAGATGTGCCTACCCTCTCTCCCTGTGGAGATGCAGTTTCTCACTGCAAATTCTCTGCGTAGACCAGTTCAGAGAACCATGTTCTGCTCTCTAAATCTTTGCAAGCTTTCTCACATTTCTCCCAGTGTATGTACATTTGGGCAGAGTCACGTGACTAGTTCTGCTGCGTGAGCTGTTAGAAATGACACAGCAGAATAGTGAAGAGCCTGCCTGCCACATTCCAGCTTTCTGTAACGCAGTGGCCGTCCTGGCATTCCTGTGTTGAAGCAAAACCACAAAATGGAGTCCTCACGGCTGCTGAGTCAGGATTCAGAGCTGCTGAATCAGCACTCAGAGGCCAGCTGTCTTCAGTGCAACTGATTATGCCTGAGAGAGAAATATACATTCACTGTCTTCAGCCCCAAAATTCAACACTACTAGGTTACTGCAAAATAATCCACTCAGGCAGTTCTTAACCACTGGGGTCAGAGGACTCTTTCAAACCCTTATGAAACACTGATAATTGAAGAGGTTTTATGCATGCAAATTGTATAAATAGTTTCATGTCAGAAATTAAAACTGAGGAATTTAGAAATACATGCTTGTAATTTATTTAAAAATAGCAATAGTAAAACCCAGTAAATTTTGGCATGAATATATTTATGAAAAGCAGCTTGTTCCCCAAACTGGCTAACAGCAGCATTCTCTTCATGTCTGAATTAACTAAAAACAGCTGAGCTTTGTCAGTTTCTGAATTCAGTCCATTGTGGTCCTTTTCTGTTGTAGTGTAGTTGTAGTAAACAAAGAAAACCTGCCCTTATGTAGAAAATATGGTTTGTGCTATCTATTCTTGCTTGTCAACTTGATTGTACTTGGAATTAACTTAAAAATATCACAGGCACACCTGTGAGGGACTTTTAGCTAATCATTTGAGAATCGAGGACACACCTTAAATCCAGATCTCTTCAGGTGGAAAGACTCACGCTAACACTGGGCCACACCTTCTCACGGCAGCTCTTGTAAAGGACAAGAAGCAGCAGCTGCTCTATGGATGCTTGCCCTCACTCTCTTTACATTGGTGTTGAAGAAGTAGTTCTTGGGATTCCAGTGTATACTGACGACCAGCTGAGACATCCAGCCTTGTGGGCTGGACAACTGCTGGATCCTCGGACTTTCTGTTGGACGGGCTTGCCAGACCAGCTGTATCATTGCTTGTCAGCCACTATAGTCCCATATGTGTGTGTATGTACACTTATATACATATAAGTGGGTATATATGTATATGGCATTTATTACAATATATGTATCCAATCAGTCTGTTCTTTCCTGACTAAATATATAAATAAAGCATTATTTTTGAAGATTAAAAAATTGTTTTTGACTCAGTGTGGTAGCACACAACTTTAATGCCAACGCCTAAGAGAAAGAGGCAGATGGATCGACCAGGTCAAGGCCAGCCTGTTCTACACAGCAAATTCTAAGCCAGCCGGTGAAAGACCTAGCAGTCTCTTTCACTGGGTAGATGGTCTTGGCTAGTCCATTGAAGAGCAGAGATTTGGTCCAACTTACTAAATAAAGACTATGTCTTTCCATTGCCAGGACAGGTTCAGACATATTTATTATTATTATTATTATATTGAGATAGTTTGAACGACGCAGCAGAACAGAGACCCGGTGTTGGGGGCCGTGACAAAACTTACTGCTGCATGGTCTCCATTTTCTCTCCGCCCGTGTTTATTTTGCAGGTGAAGGTCCACCTCGACACCCACGAATAACTAGACCCGTGGGTCGGGTCAACCTGGGATGACTTTTCATGGGTAATGCCATCCACTCCTTGACTTCAGACCTCCAGCTGGGAAAGGCCAGGACATATTTCTACCATGCTATCACTTTGTCTGTCTTTGTGTGTGTGTGTGTGTGTGTGTGTGTGTGTGCACTTGCCACAGCACATGTGTAGAGTTTAAAGGACAACTTGCAGGAGCTGGTTCTCTCCAGCCACCATGTGTGTCATCAGGCCTGGCAGCAAGCATCTTTATACCCTGAGCCATCAGCCCACAGGTCCCAAACCTATACTTTATGCTGGAAATGTTGAGTAGTAGAACCCTAGCCAAGCCAGCCGGCGTGGGCCTGGGTTTTATCCCCAGTACCATCAAAAACAAACAAACAAACAGGGGTTTGGTAGCTCACTCTGCTTGCTGCAGATGTTCTTTATGTACACTAGAGCAAACCTGAACAACTGATAGCTTCTGAAAAGTTAGTGCTGGGTGTTCAGTGTGGCTCATCGGTGGGAGAGCTGGTTAGCAGGGAGGCAGTTCTAACTCCCTAGCCCTGTGCCTTTGGTGCTACACAGCTGCAATCCCAGTTCCTGGAGGCAGAGGCAGGAGGTCAGGAGGCCAAGGTCATCCTTGGCTACCTAGCAGGTTCAGGCTAGCCCGTGTGGGATGGGGCCTGGGTGTTAGTTGCAAGAAACTATGTCAATGAAACTTCTCTGTTACATTAAAATCATTCAGGGCCCTCCTATACTTCATGTCTGCTTGACCCATGTGTGACCTTAGATTCTGACTCTAAGACGTAGAACTTCAAGATCATTTCTTTGGAAAAGATTACTTCATTGTTTTCTAAACGTTGACACCTGTAATTCTATACCACTTAAAAACCGGCATTAATTAGCTGTCACAGCAAACTTACCGAAGCCTTTCCATGACAGCTCACCAGCCCTTGGGTGTGGCCACTGGTGTTCTAATATTTCTAATAGTGTTTCAAAGCCTGGATTTTATTTTGGGTGACAAATGCTATCAGTTCTTTTCCTTGAAGCAGCAAATCCAATGTATTCATTTACAAGAAAATCTGTTAACTAATCAAGTTTGAATAACCAAAGTGTGTCAGGTTTTTAAAATTATTTTATATTTATTTTTCTTTCCCAGGGAAAAACCCCCAATATTCCACAATAAAGGTAGCTCATTGTCTTTGTAATTAAAAAAAATCAAACAGATACTTTCTTTACCACTGCTGCCGTGCCGTGTGTAGTCAGAGCACTTTGTGCAAGCTTCCCATTTGTCACACAATATTAAAAAGATGCATACTCTATGACTGTGATTTAATAAAAGAAATAACTTCTGCTTAATCAAAGGCACTGTTATGTGGCAGGTACCTGGGCAGGGCTCACAGGCACAGGGTGAAGGATATTAACAGGATGACTTCCAGGGTGCTCCGTTGCCCCCACCTTGATTAGTACTAAATTAGTATTTGATTCAAACCAGTTTACCCATCTGTGTTTTCAAACAGGCATCAAAGCAGAAAAACATTAAACATTCTACATTTTCATCTATGCCTTTTCCAAGGGCTACTAATAAGAGGAATCTGATGTTCCCTGGCAGAAGGATGCTGAGTTCTTTGAGGATAGGGACCAGCGCTTTCTCTGTTGTCTTATGCTGCAGAGCCTGTATTTATAGAATGTTGGAAAATACTCAATGAACATTTACTAAGCTGTCATGTGGCAGAAGGTAAAAAAAAAAAAACAAGCTATCAAGTTGGTCTAAGTTGTGAACTGCCAACTTAGGATGAGTGATACTATCTTGTGCATTACAAAGGCTGGTCACAAACTCACCTGACACTGCTGCTGGCTACTCTTAGAGCCACCTCCTATCTGTATCCAGATAGCCAACCTGATGGTGGGCTCGCCTCCTGGAGAAGGGTGAGGCTGAAACCCTGGGTTCTTACTGGGACTTCCCATCAAGTCCACCGAAGGACCTGGTGATTCTGATTCTGATAGGGTATCAGGCTACAGAACCACAGAGTAGATGACTTAGATGCTCATGAGACTCCCTCTATCTCTGTGGACAAGCTGTGGAGCAGGTAATGAGTCCCCTGGAAACTACCATGTGGCTGCTCTGTACCTCAGTGGCTCTCATTGTAGTAGAAGGCTCCTGAGTCTGTACTTCGGTGGCTGTCACTGTAGCAGAAGGCCCCTGAGACTGGAACCACTCCCAGCTGAGTCCTGAGCCAAGAACCACCTCAGAGAGGCCTCAGCTTTGGCTTCCTGAGTGTTCTTTGCATAATCCACCTTCAAAGCACCAAGATTTCAGAATCTATTGTTCATGTCTTTCAGTTGCTTGAGCTGGAGGAGAGTGGAGAGGACGGTGCTCTAAGGGACAGGTGTCCGACTAAATCCTGTTTACACTGAAACCCCCAAAGGGGGCTACAATGAGCAAACTGGGAGCTTCCTTTATCATAAACCCTTGTTTATAGTTCAATTAGAATTCAAGAGCTCAGATACCCCCTGCCCTCCCGTCTGCCCGGCTCACACCCATTGGCTTCCTCTAACACAGTTCTTTAAACCCCTTTCTAATGGTATGGTGCACACATGACCAGTGTGCTTTAATGGTGTTTACACAGTCAAAGGAGCTCAGGTTGTTAGACCCTGGCACACAAGCACGGGCAAGCGCATCAGCTCAGGGCTCTGTTAAATTAACCTTTAGTCGATTCGCCCGCATTGATCCTGAGCTTCACTCCAAGGGCATTCTAAGTATTTAAACATATGTTAGGAAAGCCCAGACTAGCCCGCAACCACGGCGGCTCACTAGCCCACAACCACAGTGGCTACTGCATTCCTTTTGAAATACTCGACCACGTTAAAAATTATTTAGAAGATATTAGACTGAACGTAAATTAGTTCATTTTTGGGTAAAATTATTTTCTAACACAGAGGCCCAAACCGTATCTGTATGGAAGACTCTGTTTCAAGCTCAAGGAAGAGCAAGGTCGCCTGGCGGTCGCGCTGGCTGTGTGCGCCCCTACCTGAGCCAGGTCTGCAGGGCCTGCTTTCCTGACAGTTCCCATCAGCAGAGGTGACTAGTTTTTCCTTTTATTGAAAATAGATTGTTTTTTTTCTCATATAGTATATTCTGATTACAGTGTCTTCTCTCTCTACCCCTCCCAGTTTCTCCCCACTTATCTTCCCTTCTGGATCCACCGCTTTGTGTTCTCATTAGAAAACAAGCAGGCTTCTAAGGGAATATAATATAATAAAATGTAATGTAAAATATAATAATATATATATATGATACAACAAAGCTGACATATTGGAATAGGAGAAAACAAACAAACAGAAGGGAGGAGCCCAAGAAAAGACACAAGACACAGTATGTACTACACAGAAGCCCTCTCATACCACACTTAGGAATCCCATAACAATACTAAAATGGAAACCATAACGTTTGCAAAGGACCTGTAGGTTAAAAACAGAGAAAACAATTTAAACATATATAAACAAAGTAAGATTTTAAAAAGTTAAAAAATAAGATTAAAAAAAAAAGAGGAAGAAAGAAGCTCTGTCCCAACATTATAATAAGTGAAACCCCCAAAGATGCTGACGAGTTCATTTTCTGTTGGTATCTACTGCTGGGCATGCGGCCTACCTATAAAGAAGTTTGTTTCCTCAGTGAGACTTCCTTAGAGAAAAATAAAAAGAGAGGTATCGATCAAATTCAAACTTTTTTATGACTTACTTTCCCCTACACACACACAAACACACACACATATACACATATACATACACACATACATACCACACATACATACACACATGCAGACACACATGCAGACATACACATACACACACTCACACACATATTCCACACACAAGGAAAGAAAGAGAGAGAGAAAGGAGAAAGAAGAGAGAGAAAGGGAGAGAAAGAGAGAGAGAGAAAGAGAGAGGAGAGAGAGAGAGAGAAGAGAGAGAGAGAGAGAGAGAGAGAGAGAGAAGAGAGAGAGAGAGAGAGAGAATGTAATGTAAGAGCTAGAGGGGATGGAGACCAAGAAAATAAGCCCCTCTAAATCAGAGATCAAAGTTCATGTGAACGCACAGAGGCTGTTAGCATGCACATGGCCCGCACAGGTCTGCACCAGATGGGGTGCTAGAACTGAGCAGAGGAAAGAACAATGGCCCTCCATCCCTAACCCAGAGCCTATGCCCAACTGATAACCACTCACAAATAGTTTAGTGGAGGTAACCTTTGCCTTAACTTGTCCATAGGTGGAATTTACATGCCACAGGGATTAAAGTTTGGGTAACTGTTTCTGGCTGTGGTTTGGTTTTCTGCTCCAGCCAGCATTTTGCTAGCCAGAGGACAATGAAAGGAACAGCATAGCATTCGGATGAGCGAGCCCTTGGTCGGTTCTGTTCTCATCATCTGGGTTCTGGTCAGCGATGGCTTGAATGTGAACCCCCCACAGTTTCTGTGTTCAAGGTTTAGTCTTCAGCTGGCAACTCTGTTCTGGAAGGCACTGGAAGCCTTAACTGGAGGAAGTAGGTCCATGGCAGTGTGTCCTTGAAACTGTCTTGCTGTTTGTCTTAGTCAGGTTTCTATTCCTGCACAAAACATCATGAACAAGAAGCAAGTGGGGAGGAAAGGTTTATTCAGCTTACACTTCACATTGCTGTTCATCACCAAAGGAAGTCAGGACAGGAACTCACACAGGGCAGGAACCTGGAGGCAGGAGCCGAGGCAGAGGCCAGGAGAGTGTTTCTTACTGGGTTGCTGCCCCTGGCTTCCTCAGCTTGCTTTCTTATAGAACCCAAGACTAACAGCCCAGGGATGGCACCACCCACAATGGGCCTTCCCACTCTTGATCACTAATTGAGAAAATGCCTTATAGCTGAATCTCATGGAGGCATTTCCTCAAGGGAGGCTCCTTTCTCTGTGATAACTCCAGCTTGTGTCAAGTTGACACACAAAACCAGCCAGTACCCTGTTCTTCCTCTCTCTATATATTCCTGCTGTACTTCCTGGCTCCCTTGAGGTGAGCAGTTCTGTTTGTCATACCCTTCCACTGTAATGTGTAGCCTTGGTATGGGCCCTAGAAACAAGGAAGCCCACCAGCATGTGCTGCTGCAAGCCCACATGAATCCTGCTTTAGAACCAGGACACCAGGCATAGGATAGTGTCTTCTACATATGCCAGTCACATCAACACAAGCAGAACAGTATGGCCGCTGACACACACAGCTAGGCTCTTCAGCACATCTGCGCATCTTCCTTTGAAGGTGCACATGGGATGAGGAGAGCATCTCTAGGCTGGCCTAGAACCCTATCAAGTGTAACCCGCTGTCTAGTCTCTTACATGCTGACTAAATGCAAATGATTCCAGGAGCTCAGGAGAAGGCTTATCCAAGGAAGATGGAAGGTTTCCTTCCAACACATTTGACCACAGGTTGGCACTTACTGAGCTAAGCCTTTGACATGGGGCTGGGTTGGAAAGCTTGCCTGGAGTGATGATATTTTTGCTGGTCTATAAAGGTCAGGAAATATCAGCCAGGAGAGATGGTCTTTACTTATCAGTGCTGGATGGACCAAAATGATCTTAAAATCATTATTAAAATGATCATTAGAAGACTCTGGTTAATGCTTTTATCCTCAGACAGTGACATAAAGGTTTTTCTTCCTGTGCAGAGATTTGGCCCTGAAGGGATTGCTGATCCCAGGAAGGAGACGCAGCTCCTTTCACTCTGCCCAGTGCTTGCTTCTGGGCAAGCTCAGAAGCTCAGCACACTGCAGACGCTCACTCAAACTAGCTGTATGGTTTCAGCTAAGTTTACTACTTTGTGGGTCAGCGTCCTTGTTTGTATAAAGGGAATAATATGCATGTACTGAAGAATTGTAGAAAGAAATGTTTTGTTGTTTTTGTTTTTTTTTTTGGTATGTGTTATATCAATCACGGTGCCCAGCAATAGTGGTCACACAGTTAGTGTTAGTAAATCCACGTGCTCAAATCAAGTTTACTCCACATACATGTCGAGTGCTTACTGGGCCAGGTAGACTCCCTGAGATGCAGAGGCAAATGTGTTGTGAACTTCTGTCCCCAGTGTGTTAGGGTTCACCCAGCTCCATCTGATCTCCTGTTACCATCTGAAACTCCCATCTTACACACAACACACACACACACACACACACACACACACACACACGTATGACCTGATATTGTGAAGTAGAAATGAAGAAATGAAGTTTCACAGGGTAACTTCAAAGGGCATCTGGGGCTAGACTCTTCTCAATGACTACATGGGCCAAGCATCCCTCCCCTGTGAGTTCAAAGATACAACCCGAGGGGTGTGTGTGTGTGTGTGTGTGTGTGTGTGCACATGGCATGGGGAGGAGGTAGACCTCAGAGGCTCTGAGCAAGACAAGCAAAATCTGCAGCAGGCTCCTTGACGGCCTGAGTAAGAAGAAGCCTGGGAGAAGGGAAATGTCAAGTTCAGAAGCACTGACATTTCTCTAGGTTGGGGTAAGGGAAGCTGGAAGCCTTGTAAAATGTTAAGAAAGGGCACAGACAATCGAATGTCTGCACAGTGCTGTTCCGAATGCAGAGTGTCTGATACTCATCCCTCACATGTGAAACAGATCGTTTAAGAGCCTTAGGAAGGAGTCATTTACTAAGACCACAACTTGGACATCTCTAAAATAATAAAAATGGGAAAATGGTTCTCAGAGTCTCGTTTTTAAGAGCTGGGATTGAGAGAAAGATCCAAAGTGATCAGCATCTCCAGTCCTGCATTTTACACACACACACACACACACACACACACACACACGCACGCAGCACCACGCACCACGCCGCACCGCACGCACCAGCAACGGGCATCCTTAAGGAATGCTTGAAGCAGAACCCAGGTCTTGGTATTCCAACAGTGGCCATCTGCATGCCAAAAGGCTAAGGATAGGGTACAGCTTGGTCTATAATGACATCCAGCAGTTGCAAACCAGGGCTAGAGGACCTCCAGGGGAAGACACTGCAGTCTGAGAGGCTTCAGTTACAGCAGAACTATTGATGTACTATACATTCAGAAGAGAAGCAGCAGCCAGACCACCCCAGTGGAAGGTGCTGCCCACTTTAAGTGTTTAGGTTTCAGACCCAGGACAAGGGACTGAGGTGCATATCTTACATACCAAAGCAGACCTTGCTTCCAGGTTCTCCCAGCATTCCTCAGTCCCTATCTGGCACACCCTGCCCCCTACCCTGAACTCTCCAGCCTGGGGCTGGACTCGCTTCCCCCATATATAAGGCTCCTCCCTATATAATCCAGATATTTTTGGTTGCTCTCTTTTTTCCTCTTCTCTCTCTGCATGCATGTCCCTTTGTTTCTCTCTCCCCTATCCCTTAACTCCCACCCTCACCTTTCCTGTAGCAACTTCCCTGGCCTTGTCCTTGGGGCTGGTGAACTCTCCCAAGTGCAGCTTCCCAATATACATGCATATATGTTATATAAACATGCATATATATATATATAATAGTCTGTTTAAATTGGCTCATTTACATTGGAGAAATAACATATCATTAAGGATGCGTCTTTTCTTCTCTATTATTTGTATCTAGAAACATCCCTCCAGACACACACAGAGGTGTGCCTCTTAGGTTGACTCTAAATCCTTTCAAGTTGACCAGACTAACCCTCATGACTGCTGAGGGTTTTAAGACTGGGGAAATATACACTGTGCATGCAGGGTGACCGCTGCTGTCTTCCATGTTAAGTAGCAAAAGCAGCTACGGGGTTTCCTAAGGCCAGTGCTAATAGTACAAGACCAAGGCCAGTGCAGTGCTTCCTTCCCATGGTGCCCCACTCCATCACAGAACTCCGTTGTCTGCTTCCTCCACTCTCTTTGGGGATATATCGCAGTGAGGGAAGGAGACTTGGGGCTCTTTTTGGAGGCCAGCCCACAGACCACTGAAGTCCTCTGGTAACTGAATTTGAATGAAAGAAGTCTGAGGAGAAAACAAACCCCTTCCCCATCCCCCAACAAAGCCTCCTTAACTGGCTCCTCAAGAAATGGGGGAGCTCAGCCTACGTACCTGGTTGGTGGGAACAGAAGGATTAAAACAAGGCTCAGATGTGCCCCACTCCCCTGCCCCTTACCTGAACTGGTCCAGAGAGAAGCACAACTTCTTTTGTTTTTCTTTTTTTTTCTTTTTTTTTTTCGAGACAGGGTTTCTCTGTGTAGCCCTGGCCGTCCTGGAACTCACTCTGTAGACCAGGCTGGCCTCGAACTCAGAAATCCACTGCCTCTGCCTCCCAAGTGCTGGGATTAAAGGCGTGCGCCACCACTGCCCGGCGAAGCACAACTTCTTTCCAGCGGAGGTGCTGGTCAGCATTTTCCAGACTCTCAAGTGCTCATTCTGTGGCAAGGTTAGGAGAGCTTTCTGCCTAGTACCTGGGTTAGCAGGAATTCCCACCCCTCCCTAATTCTCCTCTGTTCCCTTTCTCCCCTCCCCTCCTCCTACTTCCTTCTTTCCTCCCTTCCCTCTCTCCTTCCCATAATTTCTTAAAATTTTATCTAATTTTATTTACTTATTTTAACTAGATTTTATCATCCCTTATCTTATTTTTCTTCCTTCTTCTCTTTAAAACCTTGCTTCTTTCATCATTTTCTCTTTCCCAATCCCCTTTGTTACTGTTATTCATGTTAATTTCATTTTTATTAATTTTAAACGTTTATATATTCTGTGTCTGTTTTGCTCCTTCTTTCTGTCATTACTGGTAGCATAGTTGTTAGTATTCTGTATAAACTCCACCTCCACTGTTATCTGGCAATAGTCAGGTAGGCCTACCCACTATAAAAGGGGCTGCTTGCCCCCTCCCCACTCTCTTGCTCTCTTGAGCTCTTCCCTCTAGCTTCTCTCTGTCCCTCACCCCCCCTTTCCTTACCCCTCTCTCCACTTAGTCATGGCCGGCCTCTACCTCTCTACCTCTCTACCTCTCTACCTCTCTACCTCTCTACCTCTCTGCATTCTCTCTCTCTCTCTCTCTCTTCTCTCTCTCTCTCTCTCTTCTCTCTCTCTTCTCTTCTCTCTCTGCCTCTACTACCCTCCTGGCTCCCCTCATCATGCCCTGAATAAACTCTATTCTATCTATACCAGTGAGTGACTGGTCCCTCAAGTGAAGAGATGCCTCGGCATGGGCCCACTGAGACATTCCTTTCCATCATTGGTTTCCATCCTTTCATGGTGCTGTGACTCACTAGGACTTCTTCAGGTTTGCATCAGACAGCTACCAAAGGTTATCCTTGCTCACTAGCCTAGCCTAGAACTGGTTAAGCTTCCCATCCCCCACTGGCCAGAATAACCGGCTACATGGTCCCAGGAAAGATTTCTTGAGCTAGAAGCTAACCCTGTCCTTCCCTGAACTTCAATCTAGGACTGCTCCCCTTGGATAAGACATTTCCCCTCTTTTCTAAGACAGTTTCTCACGCTGAGTATCCCAGGCCAGGCCTGGACAGACTGTTTTCTCTGCCTCAGAAGCACTGGCTCCAAGTTCTAGTCCCCAGCATGTCTCTTCCATGGGTCAGCCTTTCGCGTGCTTCTTCCCCTCCTCTCCGTCATCTGCAGCTGCTTGGATCCACTTAGTCTGTTGGTTTGCCTCAAAAGCAGCGTTCTGGGACCCTGCTTTCTCCCTCCCCACCTTCGCCTCCTCTGCGGCTGGTCACTGGTTTGCCTGAAGCAGCGGGTTGAGCACCTGCTTGCTCCCTTCCCCTCTTTCTTTCTTAGCTCTGCTCTGGGTTCTCTGAGACTTGTTTCCCCACGTCCGCAACCACCCGTGCAAAGGGCTTGGCTGCCGGAGCATGCAGGGAGACTTTCTCCCTCACTGCCCGGGACCTGTAAAGTGAGTGCTAGGGTGCCTTCCACCACAAAAACTGCTAACATGAACATTGCTGTGATATGGAACATGCTTGCTTTTTTCTTGCCCACTCCAGACTAGCTGCCAGAGGCACTGGGCAGTGACTTCCAACTGCTAGCAGGAAGTCCCACTCTGCCGCCTCTGCTGACTTCGGACCTGACTTGCAGCACCTGTGGCTCACAGCTCCAACCCACCAGCTGTACCATATGCCACTGTTGCCACCTTTCTTATTCTGGTCCTAGCCAAATCTTTGCTAATACAAAATGTCCTTTTCTCTACCTATACAACCTGCCATAGTTACTTAAGACACTTTCCTATCCTGCCTCAATAGATTTTTACTATTGCTATTAAATTCTATTCAGTTACAACCAATCCTTATGGCTCTCCATCTGTCAGAAGTCAGCTAATTTATTTAAGTTTATGGCCAACAGTATTCCCAAGCCTCTAACAGTTAACCCAAGATGGTTTCAGAAGACTTGGACACTAGACTCCTAGAAGATACAGCCTGGATTGTATTGAACAAACACAGTGGAATAAACTGGATGCCCTGAGTCAAATGACTTGGCTAAACCAAGGTAAGTCATTTCTCATGTCATGTGTATTCATTCCACAGAAAAAAAGCCCTGTGTCTTCTGCGCTTGGAAGCCAAACTAACTTTGCCTAAGAGACTATGGAGACCATGGGAACTGTTGGCTAGTGGACTCTGTCATTTTTTAAAATAATATATAACTGGTAGATTATTGTTTACTCTTTCTCAGATTTCTGACTACATTGACAGCTAAGTTTTCACAGATATTATCTGTTACCCTCATTACCTAAACTCAGTTGCCATCAATTAAACACTTCATATTTCCTCTTCTTGCTATGCCACTGTCCTAATATTATCTGAGTTCCTATAAACTTGCCTAACTCTAATAAAACATTCCACTTACGATCCAACAAGGCTCATCTTAAGGACTGCTTGTGTTGTTAACTCACGCTGTTATCTTCTTTGTAAACTTATAAGCTACAGGAAACCCACTCAGATCTACCTCTCACGGACCAAATAGATGCCATCCAGATAAGTACATCTGCCTACAGTTCCCACTTACTACCTATTCCAAAGGGTGGGATCCCTCTGGGTTTCAATGTACATCTTAGAAAAATTTTTTTCTTTCTCCCAAATGCACTTAATTCCCTACATCTTGTCAAATCCAGGCACATCCAGAACATCTCCAGAGAAGCGACCTCCAGATGCTCCATCTCCTGTCACAGCCACAGCTGCTTCTACTGGACCTGTTCCTTCTGGCCTATCCTCAGATGGCTCCATAGACCCTGGACAGCAGGACCGGACAAACAGCCCCCATACCCAGTCTTCTAGGTTCCCCCTAAGGACACGTCACCCCCAATGCCAGCAGGAAGTAGCCAGATATCACAACGATCCTATTCCTGCTTTGCCGTCACCTTTTTCTAATTTTTCTTTTTTAATTAAACCAAAATGGGGGAATGTTCGTATTCTGTCTAAACTCCACCTCCACTGTTACCTGGCAAACAGCCAGGCAGGCCTGCCCACTATAAAAGGGGCTGTCTGTCCTTCCTCTTCCTCTTGCTCTCTTGATCTCTCGCCTGCAGGTTCTCTCTGCCCCCTCCCCCCTTCCCTTCCCCCTCTCTCCATGTGGTCATGGCTGGCCTCCACTTTTCTCTTCTCTCTCTTCTCTCTTCTCCCCAACATGTTGTCCCGTTTGTCTCCCCACCTTTGCCCTCCCCCAATAAACTCCGCCTCGAGGAACCGTCTGGTCTGCTGTGATCTGTTCCAAGCTGCGCACCGAAATCTCTCAATAGTGGTTGCCTTTAGTTGGCTTTTTCTATATTTATGTAACTCATTTGTTTTGTGCCACTGATAACATAGCTTGTTTTCTTCTCCTAAACTGGCCTTGGGATTGAGCCCCTAAAAGAAGGCTGATCCCTAGGAAGACCCTCACATAAAAACGAAAGAGCGATCCAGCTCAACAGATGTGCAAACATCAGCATCAAAGCACAAGAAATATGAAAAAAAAAAAAAAAAAAGCAGCACAAGTCCTTCAGGAGTTTCCAACTCTTTTGGAACTGAATCCAAGATATCAAAGAGGAGGAGATGGCAGGCAAAGATCAGAAATGCTAACTTTTAAAATGAATTATTTGAAATTGGACAGAAACACCCAAGTAGGGCATCAGATCCCATTATAGGTGGCCTTGAGCCACCAAGTAGCAATTCCAGCATTGTATAAAACTGGGTGTGGTGGCTCACACCTGCTGGGTGTGGCTCATAGCTTCAATCTCTGCACTCATGAGTTAAAGGCAGGAGGCTCAGATGTTCAAAGCCATCCTCAGTTACATTGGTAATCTAAAGTCAGTCTAGGCTAAAGTCCTTGGCTGTTACCACTGAATATACTGAGGCCTCTGCAAGAGACTCCACCCACCCAATCTCCAAGTAAGGAAGACAATACGATAAAAGAAGACATTCACAGGTCTATAGAGATGGCCCAGCCATTAAAAACACTTTCTGCTCTTATAGAGGACCCAGGTTTGGTTCACAGCACCCACATGACAGTTCACACCATCTATAACTTCCAGGGGATCCAATGCTTCTTCTGGATGCATCCAGGTGGTGCACATAGAGGTATGCATGCAAACAACTCATGTACACAAGATAAAAATAAATCTATTTTAAAATGAAGAATTCACAATGAGATTTTTCTGAGATGTACCATACAAAAATGAAAACCACAGTAACTCAAACAAAAGCTCAGCTGAAATCCTCATCAATAGACAAGAGCACATACAGGATAATGTTGGTGGATGACCACATTCAGACAAAGATACAGAAAAATAAAGAGAAACAGTGAAGAAACCTGTAATAAGTGTGGATACAACTAAAGACCATCCAGGGATATGTTAATGGCTCAGATGGTAGAAACTTTCTTAACATGAATGAAGCTGTGAGTTAGAGAGAACTGTAAACAGATCATTAACAAAGAAAAGAATAAAATAACAGGAAGAAATGCATACCACCTCATAATTATACTATAATTTTAATTCTTCAATTAAAAGACATGCATTAGCTAAATAAATTTTTTAAGAAGACTCAATAACTTTCTGCTTGCCAAATCATACATAGGTAGAAATTGAAAGGATAGGGAACCATGAAATGGCACAGTGGATAAAGACACTTGATGACATGAGTTTGGTCTCCAAGACTCAATGGGAGAGAATCAACTGTCACAAGTTGTCCTCTGACCTCTACACTTGGGGCCAAGGGACTCATACCATCAATAGCTTAAATACATAAACATAATTAGTAGAAAACAAAAACAAACAACAGAAAATGAGGTCCTGGGCATGTAGTTCAGGTGGTGGCAATTCCAGCATTGCATAAAATTGGGTGTGGTGTGGTGGCTCACACCTGCTGGGTGTGGTGGCTCACACCTGCAATCTCGGCACTTGAAAGTTAGAGGAAGGAGGCTCAGATGTTCAAGACCATCCTCTGCTATCTTGGTAGCCTGAGATCAGTCTGGGCTGAAGTCCCAGCCATACCACTGGATATGCTGAAATAAAAACTGCACCAGGTTCTAGTCTTATGTTCTCCATCATTGTCTTTGGCTGAGCCTCAGTTTCTGCATAGGTAAACTGGGGGAATGAAAGTGAGTTGATTTTGAAGACCACAATTCTCAGTGACAATAGCTTGCTTAGTGCCATAAATTTCAGTCCGGGACAAAAAAGGAAAGATCTGACTCTGATACTTATTGACCAAGGACAGGGATCAACTACGCTCTATGCTTCAGTTTCTTTCTCAATAAAGTGGGGGTCATGGGGATGTCTTGTTCTTGAGGGTTAAGCTGGATAAAATTTACAAAGTACTTGTGTTGTGGAGTAGTTTCCTCCTGGATTAAAATGTTCCATATCCTAGAAACGCACTGTAAGACAGAAGGGAAACAACTCAGAATAGCTTCAGGAAGTCCCTGAAACTGAGCAGATTCTGCTAGGTGCCTTTTCCCCAAAAATAAACAGTAAAACAGCTGAGAATCTCTCTCAGACAAACCAAGCTTGCAGAGAAGACTCTGAGGCCAGACCAGCTGCCTGGAAAAAGCAGGTATCAGTAGAGCTGCCAGGAAGAGGTTTAGACAAGCTAAGTCATTTGGAAAGTATACTCTCCAAGCTGCTGAGATGCTTGCAGTGCATTCCAGGTTCCAAGTTTTTGTGACCTGTCACCCATACTAGGCTGGGCTTTGATGATATAGCTGTAATCATTTCTGCTCCTGTAAGTAACCCCTCACCCATATTCCTTTAAGTAATTAATAAAACTCATTGGTTCACCAAATTTGACTTTGGTGGTACCATACTTTGGTCTGTCTTGAGCTCCCTGTCTGGTATGAATAAATGTCTGTGTTGTGTGTCCCAGGAAAGGTCTTGTCATACAACTTGGCATGTGCTGTAGTATTTAATAAATGCTTAACACATGCTACCTATAACTAGTGCTAAACTTTTCTAAGTGGAATGCTTCACTCACCACTGGGAACTTTGAATAAATTGGACTACAGACCCTGATCTGAAAGGACTGAACAACTCAGAATATGGCCAGGGGAGTCTGGAAATTGAAATATAATAGAAACAAATACTTTTTCAACATGTTTACATGTGTTAACCTCTAACAAATCTCTGAGACCAGTGAACTAAATTGACTTCTCAGCCGTAGCCCCTTAGAGGCAGCCCTCCATTTTGTCCTGAACAATCTCCCCTGAGTGTCAAAGGTAGGAGATGAGGAGGGGTGGGTAAAGAGGGGCTCTGGGAGCCATTGCTGGAGAGACAGCATCCCTGGCTCCAGCAGCTGAGTGAATTAGAGAGTACCAATGAGAAAGAAGATGGACCAGGGATGGTAGTGGGAGCTTGCCAATGAAGCTAAGGTCTCAGGAGATAAACTTGAGGTAAGGAGACACACCCTGTCTACAATACTTAAAGAACTAAGGATTGAATGGTCACCATGCAGCCATTTGTTGATTTTAAGCATGGGTGAAGCAAAGCATTAAAAACATGTCTGGTCCTTTGAAGGACACCGCTTGCAGAACAGCTGTGTCTTAGTCAGGGCTTCTGTCGCTTTGACTAAACACTGTGAACAAAAGCAAGTTGGGGAGGAAAGGGGTTATTCGGCTTACACTTCCACAGCACAGTCTATCATGGAAGGAAGCCAGGACAGGGACTCAAGCAGGACAGGACCTGGAGTCAAGAGCTATGCAAAGGTCATCGAGGGGCTACTGACTGGCTTGCTCTCTATGCTGTCTCAGCCTGCTTTCTGATAGAACTCAGGAGCACCAGCCCAGGGACGGCACAGCCCACACAGAGGAGGCCCTCCCCCATCAATCACTAATTAGGAAAACTTTATAGCTGGATCTTATGCATGCCTTTTCTCAGTTGAGGTTTCCTCCCTTCAGATAACTCCAGCTTGTGTCAAGTTGACATAGGAGTAGCTAGTACACATTCTAAATCCTCTCCCTGGCAATATATAAAGCTACCAAGAATGCTGTTTGGGCCACACTTACAACTTGGTGAATCGAAGATTATCTACCAAGAGTCCTGCCTTGGTCCCTAATCTCTCCCAGTCATTCTCTGGTTGTTGAAACCAGGGTCATAAGTTGGATTTAAACAAGATGGCCCCTGAGCTGGGTGTTGTAGGGTAGCCACTAAGCAGTGTGAGGTAGGGAAGAAGATGATGTGTCACACAAAGGTGTGCTGGGTCTGAGTCACATGAAGTCACCAGGACATCAGGCGGGAGGCCGGGAAGCCCTCAGTGTTGTTAGTGAACTGGGTAGCCAACCGCTTGGATGCCAGGCCTGCTGTGCATCTGGGTCAGAGCATGCCCCTTGTACCCCTGAGATTCAAACCAAAGGGCCTCTGCCATATTCTGATGCTTCTTCCTCTTTCTCCTCCTCCATCTCTTTCTCCTCCTTCTTACTCTTTCTTATTTGAGTCAGAGTTTCTTGTAGCTCAAGCTCTCTCTATGTAGCTTATTATGACCCTGAGCTTTTTATCCTCCTGCCTCTACCTTCTGAGTCCTGGGTGGACTGTGGGGTGGGTCACAAAGACTACACTTATGTATTAGGCATCAAACCCAGGGCTACATGCATGCTAGGTTGTCATCTACTAACAGAGCTGTATACCCAGGCCCCAAGCATGAATGAATCTTGTGCCATAACTACATTTTTCCTTTGTGTGCAGCAAAGGGACAGATGTACAGCGATTCTCCAAGTGTTACCCAGAGGAGATATTGTTAGAAGCTTGTTACCTCTCCTTGTGTCATTAGTGCTTACGGGTCAGGAGGTGTGGGCAACACAGGCTGATGACAATTTAGGAGGAAGACCCTCTCCGAGGATGGAGCTCAAACAACTGCAGAGGTCGGAAGGTCAAGGCAGGTCCAGAGACACTGGGAGAGCAAGGTGACAGGAGAGAAAGATGAAGTGGGGTGATCCACTCGCAGATTCCTTCAGGTCATAAAGAATGGTCACAGTGGTGAAGGTGCTCAGAGATGGCGGCCAGGAAGCAGTCACGTGCATATCCAGGTCACGAGGAGGAGCAGAATGTCAGTCAAGAAGACCCGCTGCCCCAGGGAGCTTGAGTTGTTTGAGAAATTGTTTTACACCAAAAGCAATAATAATTTAGCCAGTAAATAGGCAAATGAACTAAAGGGACGGTTTTCAGAATAAGGATAAATGACTAAGAAATACAGTAGTAAAAGTGCTCATCTTTAGCAAAATCCAAAGCACACTGAGGTTCTTTCTCACCTCCAGCACAATGGCTCTCATCAGGGAGACAGAAGATGCAGCAGGAACTGGCGGAGGGGATTTAAATGAGTCCAGTAACTATGGAAATCAGTATGAAGTTTCCTCAAAAACTAAAAATATAATCACCATATTATCAGCTATACCACTCCTGACACATGAACAAAGGCATCAAGCTGCATGTAGCAGGGATCCCTGTAGACCAGGGCTTCCCGTGGCACCGTCCTCAGAGGCCGAGTTACAGTCAGCCGAGGCGTCATCCTCAGACAACAGTGTACAGAGAACGTGGCCCATGACAGAACAGTACTTGGCCGAAAAGGACAGAATAATATCATTCGCAGAAGATGGACGGAGCTGGAGAGCCTCATAGTGAGAGAAATAAGCCAGACGCAGGAAGACAAACCACATTCTAGGAAACGATGGCCAGCTGGGAAGAAGAGCGAGGGAGACAGCACAGGAAAATGGAGAATATTGTATATGAAGAAGCCATGATGAAGCACATGACTGCGCACTGCCTTTAAAAAGGCAGAAAAGTAGAAAGTAGAAGGTGGAGGGGTTTTTGTTTTTTGTTTTTTATTTTGGAGAAAGGGACTCATGAGTATGCGTTGGAGTGACAGAGGGAGATGGAGTAGATATGATCAAAATCGCAGCAAAATCCATTATTTTATCCAATTAATATAGTCTAATAAAAATCAAAATAATTGGTTTAAATTCTAGATGTTAAATTTGTTTAAATTCACATTTGCTTTTCAAGATGTGATGTCAGTGACAGTAGCCCCCAGTGTCAGCTGTCCCCAGTGACAGTTGCACCACAGACAGTTGCACCCAGTGACAGTCACCCCCAGTTAAGGATTCTTAGCATCAGCAGCTGTTTACAGACAGCCTCTGAATCCAGGGATGACATCATCCCTTGGCGACAAGACCCTCCTGAGTCTGTTGCCATGGCAACCATAGCACACCCTCTGTGCATGCATTACCTGGATCACCTGTGAGTTATCACCTGCGCTATCTCTGTCATGGCCCTGGTCATGGCCCTGACCCATCTCTCTCTCTTCCTCTCTTCTTCCAGTCTTTCAATAAAAGACTTCCCAAAATGAGAATTGTGTTGACTTGGCATGATCTGTTCAGGAATATGCCATTTTCTTTTCTTTTCTTTTCTTTTCTTTTTTTTTTTTTTTGGTTTTTCGAGACAGGGTTTCTCTGTGTAGTCCTGGCTGTCCTGGAACTCACTCTGTAGACCAGGCTGGCCTCGAACTCAGAAATCCACCTGTCTCTGCCTCCCAAGTGCTGGAATTAAAGGCGTGTGCCATCACCGCCCGGCTGGAATAGCCATTTTCAACTAACAATGGTCACTGCTCCAGTGACAGTCAGCCCCCAGTGACAGTCACCCATGACAGTCACCCCGGTAACAGTCATCCCCTATGACAGTTGCCATCAGTAACAGTCATCCCCAGTGACAGTTGCCCAGTGACAGTCGCCCCAGTGACAGTCGCCCCAATGACAGTCACCCCAGTGACAGTCACTCCAGTGACAGTCACCCCGGTAACAGTCATCCCCTATGACAGTTGCCATCAGTAACAGTCATCCCCCAGTGACAGTTGCCCCAGTGACAGTCACCCTCAGTGACAGTCATCCCCAGTAACAGTCATCCCCTATGACAGTCACCTCCAGTGACAGTCGCCCCTGGCATCAATTTACCAATCATCCTGTGTGAGCTCAAATGATAGACATAGAAGGAATTTTTTCAAATCATATTTCAAACTTAAACTCGGGCTTTTCTGTTTCTTGAGTCAGCGCCCATTGGTTTAGGTCAGAGAGCATGAGATGTTTTAGGGTGAGAGAGGATTCAGCAAGAGTGAGATGCAGGGAATTTCTTTGTCTGTACCATTTAAGTGACGACGAGATGTTGGTCCTTTCTGAAGCAGAACATGTAAGACGTGGATAAGATGCTGTATTTAAATTAATAATAATAATGTTTATTTTATAATCAATGTCATAAACACTATAGAGTCTGGGGGCTGGAGACATGATCAGTGGTTAAGAACACTTGTGTCAGAGGACCCAAGTTTCGTTTCCAACACTCATGTCAGGCAGTCACAACCAAGGGTACTTGTACTCACATGAACATATCATACCCACACACACACACACACCACACACACAACACGCACACACACACACACACACACACGATTAAAAATGAAGTAAGTCTCTAGAGAGGAGTGTGGTGGTGCACATCTTACTCCCAGTACTTGGGAGAGTGAGTTCAGGGTCAGCCTGTCTACACAGTGATAGCCCAGGCTAGGGATCTGTCTACACAGTGATAGCCAGGGATAGGAGTCTGTCTACATAATGATAGCCCAGCTGGGTGTCTACACAGTGATAGCAGGGATAGAGTCTGTGTCGTATACAGTGGCAGCCAGGCTGGTCTGTAATGTCACACGTGGGGCAGTCTGCGGCTGGGCCTGTCTATGCAGTGGCTGCCAGGTCGCTGGGCAGCCAGCCTGGGTGCGATGCTTTCTATTTCACATGGGGAGGGGTTTATGATTACATCTGAAGGGCTCATGAATCTAAACCATATTGGGTTCTCAAGCGCCTTTATAGCTATAAGGAAATGCTGTGAAAAGTGTAGTTAGCCCACAATTCTAAGACGGGGCGTGCACCCTTGGGGCTACTACCTTCCTCTGCCAGCTCGTCCTGACAGCACGTCGTCACTGCAGACTGTACTGACGGTGCGTCCATCAGACGCCTGAAAATGATCACTTACTTTAACTTAGAAAGCCTGCCTTTGGAGACACTGCCCAAGGAACCTACCAGCTCTTCTAGGATTGACACCACGCTATTTATAACCATATTGTTTAGGCAGGGCAATCTGGGAATAACTAAGGCCAATTATAGAGATTCTGACAAGTGAAGACGGTCCAGACAGATGACAAAATGTTAAAAAGTCAAAAAATGTTATTTCCAAAGAATGCTTAATATTGTGGAAAATTGCAATATAAGCTCACATGAGAAAAAGACAAAATTACACATACAAATATGTATATAATAAACTTTTAAATATGAGTTTACATATTCATTTTAAAATGCTCACAGAGCGAATCTGGGAAAAGGCGACCTCAAATTAAAATATGAAACAATCAAAATGTTAATAGCATTTGTCTCTCGTAGCAGGATTGTGCTCTCTTTAATGCTTTCTCTTTTATTCATTTTCCTAATTTTAGTAATGCGTATATGTTATTAGTATAATCAGGAAAGTGTCTGTTTCAATCATGTTAAAATATCATTTAGAATAGTCATAATCTAGAAAAAAAAGATTATGTTCAGAAAATAAAGAGCAGAGACCAAGGCTTTCTTGTCCTCAACCTACTGACCCAGTTTCCAACTTACTCCTCAGGGGAGGGGACAAAGGCAAGCCGGAAGTCAGGGCCACCGGAACCAGGAACCACTTGGGTCTTCTTGTCAGCCTCCTGCTTAGGGGCCAGAACAGTTGGAAAAGGGTTATGCGTATTGTTAATTAATCCATACAGCCAGCCTTTCAGGTTGAGGTTATTCCTCATGTTCTATAGATGAATAGATTAAAGAAGAGCACACACTCCCTCAACCCCAGCCCCCTCCCCAGCCCCCACACCAGGGCCACACAGCAGCGGTGCTCCAATGCAGTGCTCTCAGTTCGCAGCCTCTCAGAAACTACAGGAAAGGAATTTCGGAAGTAGAGCTTACACAGTCGTTGGCTTCAAGCAAAGAAATTTTATCTCCCTCCGCCCCCGCAACCTTAAATCCAATCCCAACATCGGAAACAGATTTTGATTACAGGAGGATCCACAGTCTCCTCTCGAGGGTCAGGTAGCTCCCCCGACCCCCACTCCGACTCTGCATTGCGGGCTGTGCTGCTGTGACCACTGTCCCGGTACCACCGAACACCGCGGGGTTACAGCAGCCAGCTAAATCCTTAGTCCGAGTTGCCCAGACAAAAAAGAGAATTTGTTGTTCAAATACTAGGCAGTTGAAGCAGCAATCGCTGGGAGTAGCCAGACCCTAGGGACCATTTCATTTGAGTTGCTTGTCCCCTAATACAGGCTTACAGAGCTTCGTAGGCATGCGGTATAAAACCGTTTCCCCCCAGTGTACAGCTTGCTTCTCATTTTCTCAACAGTGTTCTTTGAAGAGCAAAGGTTCTTAATTTTTATGAAGTCCAATTTTTAAAATTTTTCTTTATATTTCGTATTTTACAAATTTTATTTTTAAAGTGTGTGTGTGTGTGTGTGTGTGTGTGTGTGTGTGCGCGCCGCGCGCATGCGTATGCGATTTGTGTGCCACTTGTGTAGGGGTGAGGATGTTGGATGACAGGGAACTCTGACCCAGGCGCCCATGGCTGAGCAAGCCAGTAAGTAGCCAGTAAGTAGGAGTCCTCCAGGGTCTCTGCTCAATTCCTGCCTCCAGGTCCTCACTTGACATTCTGCCCTGGGAGTTTGTAAGATGATATAACCCTTTCTTCCCCAAGTTGTTTTGGTAAGTGTTTTACTACTGCAACAGGACACAAATTAGGAGAGATGTCTAAGTCTTAAACTCATCATCTTCCCACCTCAAGTGGGTTATAGGGCAACATTTTATATATCATTAGTAAATTAATGTGGCCATAATTAATTTTTTTAAAAATACAAATACAGTATTTTTATCTTTTAACTTTAACATGCTAGAGCAAAAAAAAAAAAAAAAAGACAGGATTCTGAATTTGACAGTGTTCTTCCCTTTACACGGGGTTTTATAGTTTCACAGGTGTTCCTAGCTAGAATCCTCTGTGACAGCATTCCTCCCTCAGCTCTTGCTTTTCTGGGTAAATCTGTCTTGGCCTGTCTGTCCTACTGTCTTCCCTCTGAGGCATGCAGCACACTGGTATTCTATGTGGGCAGTTTTTAAATTACTCTTGTTTATTAACTGTGCTCCCCATCCCTTCAGTCGCTTCACATCACTCCTCCTGACCTGCAAATTTGCTGACAAAACTGGGGTTCCTTTGTATCCACAGGGCATCTTTGTTTCACTGGGTCCCTTGTATCCACAGGGTGATTTTCTTTTGATGCTTTCAGAACTCTCTTTGATTTTTGAACCTTCGATTGTGATGTGTTTATAAAAAGATAAAGAGATAGAGAATATGTTCTATGGGTGTGTGATGCGGTATTCGGGGAAAGGGATGTCTTCGCGGTCTTAGCATCCCTTCCCCCTGAGGAACCAGCCACATTTATAGTATAAAGTTTATTCAGGGCATGGGGAGAGATGTTAAGAGGATAGTAGAGGCAGAAAAAGGCAGAGAGAGGGAGAGAGTAGAGAAGTAAAGGCCGGCCATGAGCACGTGGAGAGAGGGAGAAGGGAAGGGGGAGGGACAAGGGGACAGAAGAATCAAGAGAGCAAGCGTGCAAGAGAGAGAGAGGAGGCGACAAGCAGCCCCTTTTATAGTGGGCCAAATCTACCTGGCTGTTGCCAGGTAGCTGAGAGTGGAGTTTAGACAGAATGCTAACAGACTGTACTGTGTCTTACTGGAGAGCTTTGTGTTTAGTAGATGGATGAGGCTTTGGGGTTCGTGCATTTGGATGCTCATTTCTCCTAAGATTTGGGGTGTGGTTTCAAGGCAGTTCTCCAATCCCTCCCTCCCTTCCATACCTCCCTCTCTTCCTCTCTCCCTCCCTCTCTCAGACTTGATTAGCAACTAAAACTCTGTATGAGATCTCCAGTTCTGACCAAGCCAGCTTAGCCAGTCAACAGGTTCTCAAGGGAGGGAGTGAGGATTGAAAATGAAAAATAAAACCAATTAGACAAAATTATAACATGAGTCCAGCCAGTGCTGAGGCTGAAGCAGCTTTATTTCTCTCCAGTCTGCTTTTATATCATTCTAGGTACATCCAAAAAGTCATGGTCAGTTATTAGATCAAAGACAAAGTACTCAAGGGAATCACACTAGATAGTAATTATGCAAAGTAGTAAGCAAAGAGGTCACATAAGCAAAGAGGTCACATAAGGCAGCAATCCAGCAAAGTAGTAAACAAAGCCCCATGGTCACTGTTTCTAATATTCTTATCTGAGCCTACTTCCTTGTCCAAGCCAAGTGACAAATGCCAAATTCCTAGAAGAGGCACCAAATGCTCCAACAATTGGTTCTTCCTCCTCCTTTCTTCATCTTTTCTCCTCCTCCTCTCCTCCTCCTCCTCCTTCTTCTTTTTAAGATTTATTTATTTAATGTATATGAGAACACTGTTGTTGTCTTCAGACACACAGAAGAGGGCATCGGTCTCTTCTTTTGTAGCTCACTGGGCTTCTTTATGATGATTAGCTTTAATTTCTTTGTCAGGCAGTTTGTCCATTTCCGTTTCTCTCTGGATGGTGTTATAGGCCCTGATGTATCATGATCCGTGGCTTTGTGCTGATGTCTGTTCATCTGAGGAAGTTATGTGGATTCCATAATAAATCTAAATTTTATGCGTAGTCGGGAATTTGAACTCAGTGCAAGAGCTACCCACTAAATGTTCTGTCCACCCCAATCTTTTGGGGACATTAGGACCTTATTTAAGATATTTTTATACTACCCCTTCTTGCCACCATAGTATTCATTGAGATAAACATAAATATATAGCTTGGAATTTTATTTTATTTGGTTTTTTTCTGTAGTGAGGATTGACTCCTGGGCCTTTCTCATACAGTTATTTCATTGTGATGCCTTTGGCAACACAGCAGGAGCCATAACCTGGAAGGGGAGTGAGGCATAAGGGGTTAAATTTTGGAGCTTGAGGAAGAGCCAGACAAGGCTCCTGTAGGACCATGGGGGAGGAGACTGGGCATCTGATGAGCAGTCAAGGATTCTGTTAAAGGAGCAGATGCCTCCAAAGGCACTGGAGATTGTGGAAGAGTTAACATGCAAATAGAGTCAGAGGTGCTTCCAGACTGCCCCAAACCCATTCCCAGGCCCAGGATAATCTCCAGACCTGTACTAGACCACTCTGAGCTTAGTGTGTCTCCTGCAGAGGGCTCAAGGCTCATGGCTCAGCATATTGGAGGCCTGAGGCTACACCTGAGGGATTTGCAGTCCTCAGTTGGTCTGGGAATGAGAAATTAGAGACTTGTTTGGGTCTAAGTTCACTTGCAACTGAGCAGGGTGTCCTGCGTAGAGTAGCTGGGACATAAACCTGAACTCCATCCCCAATCTAATATCTGTAGCCCATCCACCATCATCAGAACGCATCGGATCAGGCCCTCTTGGCACCACTGAGGTGGTTACTCCCTGTGGTTAACAGTCAATCCTGGAGATTTACACCAAACTCCAAGCCAGGGCAAGTAGCTCATTGAGCCAGAATGACACCAGATACCCAAACCTAAGTCAAAGGTCTTCTGTTCAATTTATTTAGCAAGAAGCCGTACTTCATTATAACCGGACAAGACTGTCATTACATCTTAGTCATTACCCATGAGGTGACGATACAGCCAACTTCATTTCCACCAACTTCCATTTTAATCTATTTAAAATTAATACATTTTTATGTTGTTCGAAGAATTCTCTCAGATTTTTTTTAGATTTTCAAGAAAATATGATTAAAGTCAACACATTGGATTGATGTTTTTGATGGAAGCCAATCTATCTAAGCAAATTTAAATTAGACGCAGCATTACACGTATTTGGGTATGTGTAACAATCGATCGGTAAGCATACCTTGAGTTTTTCATCTCCACCAGGGGAAAAGAAATTCCAGTTGAGTGGAGTTTTCCAATTTGAAAATTGCTAGCGGGAAGTGCAAGGGACTCCTTCAGAAACCCGAGGTGACAATGAGAGTCAAGACTGCACACGCTCAAGTGTTTCCTAGGAAAAATGAACCTTCAGTTTAAAGAGACTTGGGCAGTGCTGCGATTCCTTCAGATATAATATGTAGGAGCAGGAAAGACAGTTCTCCTGAGGGAAACATTAGATGCAAATTGAAGAAAAATGAGCACAAAAAAGTGAGATTGATTTTTTTTTTTAAACTCAAGATTTTTCTCCTCTTCCTTCACAGTTTTATCAAGGAGCAATTTGATGTTGATGGTTTTACGTCTGGGCTTGAGCACACTTGCTTTTCCTGATGCACATGGGACATTAAATTGCTTACATCTTCCGGCAACATCCTGACCTGATGTGGCCCCTCCTCCTTGGTCTATTGGAATTTGCTGGAGTGCTCCACCCACCCCTGTCTTGTGACCTATTCCATATTCTTGAGAGATCACATTTGAACTCCATGCTCCCTGGAGACATACTTCTGTCTCCTTATTTCCTGGTTAACTATTCACCAAATTTCACAGTTAATCACAATCCCACACTGAAGAGTCCAGGTTCCTGGAATGGGTTGCCCTTGGATGGAGGTGGAAATTACAGCAACTGAACTGCTGAGATCTAGGACAGAAATCAGCACTTCCCCCTCAGAAATCCTCCTAGCAGACTTAATTCTGGGCGCCATGATCAAACCCAGCAAAACCTCTTCTAAGCCATAGTTAAATTTAATATTGTTGCCGAGTAGTTTCTGTCGGCCAGACGTTGTCCAGGTGGTATGAATATAGAGATGAATAATTTATTTCTTTTCTGTTCTGGTTCAGAAAGGATCTGAGACAGATCGTGGCAGAAGCATATAAAATAAATATCCAAACGCAAGTGTGTAAAACTCAGAACAGGGGAATATGAATTAAATAGGCCAAGTCCAGAGGGGAAGGCAAGTCTAGATGCACAGCCAGTGGGAGACTTCATGGTGGCTGCACTTGAGCACTTGGTGGGACTCTCAGCACAGGAGGTAGCCTTCGGGAGGGAAACATAGTTACCAATTCCTTTGGTGGAACCAGAAAGTGCATATAGCTGTTTAGGAAGAGACTGATGGCCTGGGCGTGGTTTCTAAAAACCAAGCAATGAGAACTCTGTAGTCAAACAAAGCAGTGTTGTAAGGGTGAGTCTCATGAGGAGACATGGACGTGAACGCCCCTCAGACAGGAGAAGGAGAAGGGCGTGCCAGAGAAAGGAAGGGCCCTGGCTACTGCCCCCAGCCACAGTGTACACAGAAAGTGCTTCGGATGGCTGCTATCAGAGTCTGAGCCAGGACCATGTGTTTTTTACAGGTACCACAGCTGACACTCATTCTAGTAGTCAACCACCACCCTTGGGATAAACCTAGACAGAACAGATGCTAGGCATGTGGAGCAGTGAATTATGGGATTGGAAACTCTGACTGGGCCTCCTGTATCACAGTGAGAAACCTGAACTGCATAGGTCGTGGCGGGCACTGATGCTTTTAAGCCTGAGCTGGTGGAGAAGGGGTTATCAGATCTCTGCAGGGGCTGCTTTGACCTTCCGGCTAGATGATAAAAAGCAGGGAGCGTGGTGGAAGACAATGAGACATTGAAGACAACCTGTAGCAAGATCCAATTCAAAGAGAGTCTGGACTCCAGTAGGGTAGTGCAGGGGAGATTGAACTCTGTCTGTGTGTCTGTCTGTGTATCTCTGTGTCTGTGTGTCTATCTACTTTATTATCAGCACATATCTGTGCTATTCTTCATGTCCCATAAACCATGACCTAGTCTCTACTATCTGAACCAATATGCAGTCTTTGACCTGCAGACGAGAGGATCCTACTCAGCTCTTCGTGGTCTACTGTGAGAATGCTACTCCAAAGGCTGTGGGAGATGATGCTTTAGCAGAGAAATCACTTGCCTCAGAGACTAACACTATATAAGTATTTGAATTTATTCTAGAAAATACTAGCAATGTCCACTGCACTTGACTCTTCTCACAAACGTAGAAAATACCACCCCTTTCCCTGCAGTACATAAAACCAGAGGCTGGACAGTGTGTATACAAACGCCAGTTGTCTGGAGTCTGCTGTTGTGCTGACAGGCCATGTGTTGAGCAAAAGGCCTAGATTCTATCTAGAGGAAGACATGTTCCCCTGCAACCAAGTATAGCTATAAATGCAGCCTGCTACACAATTGTAAACATACTTAAAATATTATGGTGTTTTCCAGGGTGATCTTGAAAACTCCCCATGCAGTTCTCAACTGGACTTTGTAGATTACAAGGTTGTGTTGCAAGTGTAAACAGGTTTGACCTCCTGAAAGAGATGCCAACAGGTTAGACTTCCCCACTCCTAAAAGAAGTGCCATTTCATTTGAGGCTGAGGAGCTGCTGAGCACAGAACTGAGATGAAGTTATGTGAACACGTAGAACTGTCAAACCTTGGAATAGGCGGCTGGCTAGCCTTTGCTACCCAGCTGGTTAGCCTTTGCTACCCCAGCATGCTCACATTGCTGTCCCGAGTCTGTGAATGTGCTTCACCACGGAGCCAAGTGAATGCAGCGTTTGCTAGGAACACCGCTGCAGAGTTCCACTAACTGGGTGGTCCATGGAAGACACTGAAGTATCATCTCACAGCACGAGGTGGAAGCCTAAAATTAAGGTGTTGGTGGTGCTGACATCTTCTGAGGGCTTTGAGCAACAGACTCCTCTCCCTGATGCTGGCTTGTAATGCGTGTCTCTTCCTGGCCCTCTTTCTGCCATGTTGTCTCTGGGGTTATGTCTAAACTTTCCTGAGCCACACTGGCTCAGGGCCCATTTTAAGAACCCACCCTAATTAACTGTGTCTCAAAGCCTATCTCAGAATAAGATTGCAATGTGGCGCAGGAGGGTGAGGGATTATTGGGGCCACAATACAACCTCAAACAAGCGACCCTGCAGGTGTGGTTATTGAGAACTCTGAAGTGAGGTGGTTACCCTGCTATACTGAGGTGGTTCAGTCTGGTCACATGCACCGTCACCGAGAGAAAGCCTTGGTGTAATATCAGCAACACCAGAAAAACATTATTCTCAGCTGTGAATAGGGAAGAGGGTGCCAGCATCCAAGAGCTATTGATGGGCTATTGATGAGAAAGACAAAGCAAAAATTCTCCTCTGGTGCCCCCCAAGCCTGCCAAGATCTCCATTCCAGGAGGCCTGTGCACACTTGTTTCGTTATAATCCATTGAGTCTATGGTTACTTGTTATAGCCAGCAACAGAAAACTAGTATGTTCTCTCCCAGACTTTTAAACTAGCTTTTTGGTCCCTCAACTCCTGTAGCATGTATTCCTCTGCCGGGCTTAATTCCATAGAACAGTCAGCACCCTTAGTAGACACTAATCTCAATCAAATTCTGTTAAGTTGCAGATTCCTCCTGGATTCCTAGTCCACTCTGTTTTCTGGTCAGCAGCAGGACAGGCTTCAGTAGCCATATATACAGGATACCTCCTGTCTTAGTTAGGGTTTTACTGCTGGGAACAGACACCAGGACAAAAGCAACTCTTAAAAAACAACATTTAGTGCTTATAGGTTCAGCGGTTCAGTTCACTATCATCAAGGCAGGAGCATGACAGCCTGCAGGCAGGCATGGTGCAGGCAGAGCTGAGAGTTCTACATCTTCAGGCTGCCATGAGGAGATTCACTTCCAGGCAGCTAGGATGAGGATCTTAAAGCCCCACACCCACAGTGACATGACACACCAACTCCAACAAGGTTATACCTCCTAATAGTGCCACTCCCTGGCCCAAGCATATACTAATCATCACACCCTCCGACCACAGTGGGATGAAGATTCTCTCTCTAGAATTTTGGGCCATGACAATGTTTAGATCAGATGGGGACAGAATTCCACGGCTGACTGAGTACCTGAACAGGAGAAGGCTGGCACTCACAAGAGAACAAAGTTTGCCACGATGAAATCCAGTCAAGGGACGGTGGTTTTTCTGTAAAACTAGTATCAGAAGCCTTGCTTCCCTCTCAGAGAGCAGAACAACACAGTCTGTGTTACGAACGTTAAGTGGACACTGGTTCTTATGAGCAGCTGCCTCTCTCTGGTTTTGCTTTAACGTGTTTGATTCCTTTAAGCTGTTAAGCTCTAGACTGGAAGTTCACAGCTCTCCCGAGTCTCAGGAGCAGACCTGGTCCCACTTAAACAAGGCTAGCATTTTCTGTATTGATTCCACTCCATTGAGAACTGAGCAGATAGAAGTAAACATCAGAGATGACGGGACTCGTGGAGAAGTCTCAGCCAGCCAGCAGGACAGTGGCCGGCCTGGAGCTGTCACTATACATTTCACCTTGTTTTCAGCCCATTCACCTTTCTGCCCACTGCCTGTCTGGAATTCTTTCTCAGTATCGAGATGTTACTAATGGGACCTGAGTGGTGTGACTTTTGGGTTTTGTTGGTGGTGGTTTGTTTTTTTGAGACCCGTTTCTCAGTGTAATCAGTTCTGGCTGTCCTGGACTCGATTTGTACCCAGGCAGGCCTTAAACTCACAGAGACCCGCCTGCCTCTGACTGCTGAGTGCTGGGATTAAAGGTCTGCGCCACACCACACCCCGCTTTGGTTCACCTTACTTTTTGAGGTGACCTGTGAGAAAAGTGTTTTTAAAAAGGATGGAAGAAAAAAAAATCCATGGAAGCAAAACAAAGGAGGGCAAGAAAGTGGATGATGTTATCAAAGTACTCCTTCTAGTTCCATGCAAGCACCCTAGTGTACGTGTGTGTGTGTGTGTGTGTGTGTGTGTGTGTGTGTGGTATGTGTGGTGTGTGTGTGATGGGTATATGTGTGGTGTGTATGTACAGGTATGTGTGTGGTGTGTGTGTGATATATGTGTGTGTCGTATGTGCATGGTGTGTGTATCTGTGGTGTGTGTATGATGTGTGTGGCATGTCTGTGGTATGTTTGTGTGGTGTGTGTATGGTATGTGTGTATGATGTGTGTGCATAGTATGTGTGTGTGGTATGTGTGGTGTGTGTGTGATGGGTATATGTGTGGTGTGTATGTGCATGGTATGTGTGTGGGGTGTGTGTGATATGTGTGTGTGTTGTATGTGCATGGTGTGTGTATCTGTGGTGTGTGTATGATGTGTGTGGCATGTCTGTGGTATGTTTGTGTGGTGTGTGCATAGTATTGTGTGTGTGGTATGTGTGGTGTGTGTGTGATGGGTATATGTGTGGTGTGTATGTGCATGGTATGTGTGTGGGGTTGTGTGTGATATGTGTGTGTGTCGTATGTGCATGGTGTGTGTGTGATGTGTATACGTGTGGTATGTATGTATGATGTGTGTATGTGTGGTGTGTATATGATGTGTGTGGTATGTGTGTGGCATGTCTGTGGTATGTTTGTGTGGTGTGTGTATGGTATGTGTGTATGATGTGTGTGCATAGTATGTGTGTGTGAGTGTGTGTGTGTGTGTGTGGTGTGTGTGTGTGATATTGTGATATGTGTGTGATGTTTATGATGTGTGTTTGTGATATGTGTGTGGTGTGTGTATGGTGTGTGTGTATGATGTATGTGCATAGTATATGTGTGTGGGGGGTGTGTGTGTGCGTGTGGTGTGTGTGTGTGTGTGTGTGTTTATGTGTGAGTCTACATGTATGTGGAGGCCAGAGGACAACCTCCAGTGTCACACTACAGAAGGTATTCACCTTAGATTTCAAGACAATCATTCATTGGCCTGGAACTCAACTTGTAGGGTAAGCTTGCTGGCTAGAGAACTCCAGGGACCTGCCGGTCTCTGCATTTCCAGGCACTGGAGTTAGAAACGCATGCCATGCCTGGCTTTAAATATGTGTTCTGGGGACTGAACTAAGGGCAACATGCTTATCCTGCAAGCACTCACCAGACTTCAGATCTGGCCACTGAGCCCACCGTAGTTCACTCCCGTTCCTGATCCCGGCATTCAGGAGAAGGACGCATGACATCATCATTATCTTCCGCTTGAAGATCTGCTGCCACTCTGGGAGACTGCATCTAAATCCTGGCAGTTGATGAGTGCCGGGAGGTGGGGGGTGGAGTGGGGGCTGAGGTGGGGGTGTTCCAGACATGGGAGGCTACTCATGCTCCATCTGCTGGATGACAAAGTGCACTGACATACACTGGGCTTTAATAAAACAGAGGACTGAGGCTGGGAGAGAAAAGCGGTGAGGAGATGGGGGAGGGGCTGGAGGCTGGGGGATGCACGGCAGATTTAATTAAAAGCACATTGTATACATGCATGAAATTCTCAACCCAACAGAACAAAAAAAGTCTCATAGAGAAAGCAACTTCTGTCAGCTACCTCACCCCTCATCTGAGCCCTTGCCGTGTCTCCAGCCATGTGTACACTAAATTAAGGAAAATGGATTCCTGGTTTGAATCGTAGCTTCCCTTCTGAAGAGAGTAATGTTGGGCACACTTTTAGGTTTGCCGTGAGGAACTACAGTTGTGGCTCCCTGACACCACCTTCTGAAACTGTTCTCATCAAGACCACTTCACCGAAGGCCAGAGTAGTTCAGAGATGTGCAGTAACTTACCCCAGGTCACACAGGGCTAAGTAGAGAGGCCAGGTTTTGAACTCAAGCACACTTATTTCAACCCACATGTGGGCAGGATACAGGTGCCTCCTGTGCCAAATGCAGGGGCAGTTTCACCAAGAGCCTTTGCTAACGGTTCCTAAAGGACCACAGGTGGGCATTCTGGTCAGAAGGGACAGAGAAAGGAGCCACATGCATGGGTTCCCGAGCTGGGATTTAGTACAGGTGCCATCACACAGTGTACTTTACACACTGAGGGATCGGCAGCTGTGGCAGATGGCAGCCGTGTCAGGGCCTGGGTATCTTCAAGGGGCTTCGTGGCGCTCAAACACCTCAGGAACACGTTCGTAGGAATGCTAGGCTCTACATAGCGGCTGAGTGGGTAAAGTGAGTGAACCTTGAAATAGTGGGAAGGTTGGCGGGTAAGAGATGAGGAGTCTGCTAACCTGCAGGGGTGAGGACAAAGAGGAGATGGCCTGGAGCCAGGTCATCTGCCTTGACGCTCCAGGCTTCACACTCACAAGCGTTGAGAAATGAGGGAGGGTGAGCCTTGAAGGAGGAAGGGGTTCCTGGAATGGCTGAGAAGGTCTTGGGGAGCAAAGGGTGTTCTGCAGGGTGAACTCGAAGGATTGGCTGGCAGTTCAAACAGACCCCAGGGCCTGCGAGGTTGGCTCAGGCACCTCATGTGCTCTGCTGCTGAGCTGAACAGAGGAGGGAATGTGTGGGTCTCCGTGAATTTCAGAGCTTACAGGGACAGAAGCCAAAGCCGCGAGATAGACTTTTCTTTGGCGAGCTAAGAGCGGGAGCAGCGGGAGCCGGCGCTTGAGCAAGATGAGGGTCCTGCGTGGGCATCAGGCGCGGTCCCGGTGGAGAGCAGGCAACGTGGCGCCACCTGCCGGTGGGATCAGGCCATTGCGGTTATCCTGACGTGCCTGCTGAAACAGGCCAGAGGGAAGTTGTTGACGTTATTCTCTTTCAAGTCCTGACCTGCTCAGTTAGGGTTGAGCATGATTTAACAGACAGCAAATTCCAAAGGGGCCCAAATTTCCGAGTACTGTCAGGAACAGGACGAAGCCGCGAGATAGACTTTTCTTTGGCGAGCTAAGAGAGGGGGCAGCGGGAGCCGAGGCTTGAGCACGATGAAGGTTCTGAAAATCCTTAAGTGCTAGGTAAATTCAGAGAATTTCCAAAGAGAATTTTCAGAAATGTTCAATCCTATCCTTGCCAAGGTTGGAGGGAGGTCCGTGAGCCTAGAGACTCGAAGAGAGTATCTCCGTGGTTTGCAAGGTTGCTTAAAAAACAAAGGAAACAGTCAGACGTTAATCAATATACCTAAGAACAGTTAAAAAGCCAGTTGGCATAAAATACAAACTACAGTGTTTCCTAAAGTGAGTATTTTGATTGTTTTGTCTGATTATAAAGGTAACCTGTTGGCTGGCTGAGACGATGCTCGAGGTAGGAAGGATCAGAAGTTCAAGGTCAGCCACAGCTATGAGGCAGTTGGAAGCTAGCCTGAGTTAGCTACACGAGATCTTGTTTCAAGGAAAGCCAATTAAAATGGAAACGTTCAGAAACACACGTTAACAGAGAATGACTCTCCGCGTCGTTAATGCTGGTGACCCTCCTTGGCGTTTCCCGCTTTCACCGTCAAGCGGCTTTCTGGGGCCGTTCTGCTCTTCGGCCAGCAGGTGGCAGCGCGCCACTTGTTAGGGGACCCAGGGAGGACTCATCCAACCTCTTAAGGGTTTTAAAAACTATGTTTAGAAGCAGCAAGTGAGATGTTATTTCCTGTGAGTTTCTGAGCCAGAAAACGTTTTGCTTCTGTCACTGAACAGTCAGAAGACTGCCGTGAAGGGCATGGCTGTGCATCCATCTAGCGTCGTTGTCTTCCTCCCTATTTTCTCACTTTCCCCTTGCTGTATACAGACCACTTCTCCTGGGCCACTTCTGGTTTTATATATATATATATCTGCAGCAATACAGCCTCGGGTTCATTCCTTTCATTCTCTAGCTTTCCTAGCAACAAGAAGCCTTTGATTTCAGTGGTCTAGGTTGAATCTTCGGCTCTTCAGTCCATCTGTCCTTCCTTCCTCCTTCCCTCCCTCCCTCCACTCCTCCTCCTTTTCTGAGACAGGGCTTGCCTAGCATAGCCCAGTTGTCCTGGAACTCATTCTGTAGACCATGCTGCCCTCTAACTCAGAGATCCCCTGCGTCTGCTTCCCAATTGCTGGATTAAAGGCATGGGCCGCCACCACCAAGCTTGCTTGCTTTCTTCTTTCTTTCTTCTTTCTTTCTTTCTTTCTTTCTTTCTTTCTTTCTTTTCTTTCTTTCTTCTTCTTTCTTTTTAAAATTTTTCTTTTTTTTCCCCTTCTCTGTCCTCCTCCAAACCCTTCCATACAGCCCTTGTTATTGGGAGCCCACCAGAGTGACCACTCAGACATATAGCCAATTGAAAGTCTTTATTCCAGTTGTCTGGGACCTACTCAGGTGTCTGGGACCTATGTGTAGCTCTGAACATTTGAAGCGAGGGGCTTTTAAAGCCACTTTTCCTGGTATCATGCTCAGCAGCTGCAGGGGAGGTCTGCACAGGAAGCAGTTTAGTAAAAATTAAATTAGCTGGCTCATTCTTGGTTCTTAGAATAGAGTTGGGTAATTTTCCATGGGATTCTCCATCAGGGGATCAAATTCTAGTTAAACCTGAAGTGGCCTCAGCAAGAATATGAGATGGAGGAGCCTCTGTGCTGTCTTGCCTTGTTACACCTCCCCTTTTCTCTGTCAAATTCATGCCTCTTTTTCATTAATTTTGTTACATGCAATAAGTATATGTACATACATACATATTCCTAAATATAACCTGCTCAGTTGTATGTTACTTGTATATATGTTTTCAGGGATGGCCAATTGGTATTGGATAATCAATTGGATATGCACTTCCCTGGGGAAGACTATTTCTCCCACTCTCCGAATGCTTTAGTGCTCTGTGAATGGTGAGTGCGCCGCCCCCCCCCATCTACTTAGGTTTGTCTATTGGTGTCATCCTAGTTCAGCTCAGATTTCACCCATCTTGGTGAGACCTTATATGCATAGGATTCTCTGGCTCCTACAATCTTTCTGTTCCTTCTTCTGCAATGTTCCCCAAGCCTTGGATGTGAGAGCATTTGTACATGTACCCATTTGGGTCTGGGCTCCACAATTCTGCCTTTTGAGTGGTTATAGTTTTCTGGAATGGTCTCTGTCTATTGCAAAGAGAAGTTTCCTTAATGAGGAGGGAGGACTACATTTATCTGTGGGTAGGTTGTTAACCGACTGTATTTGGTTAACCGGAAGCTGTAGGTTTGGTTAACCGGAAGCTGTAGGTTTGGTTAACCGGAACTGTAGGTTTGGATAACCGAAGCTGTAGGTTTGGTTAACCAGAACTCTAGCTTTTCCTCTAAGGTCCGTAGTTGGTTAGGTTTTCCGTATCAGGCATGATCTCCACTTGTTGAGCAGGTCTTAACCCAATTAGAGAGCTGTTGGTTATCAACAGTTGTTGGGGGTCACTACTGTACCCTCAGTGTTATTGCCATGCTGTCGTTGATCTGGCTCACAGGTGACATCGCTGGGAAGGACTGTTGGTTGCCTCCCTCCTTTGGAAGCCTGTATGATACCTTCTGGTACCATGAAAGCTAGTCCTAGCCAGGGAGGGGATATTCAGGTCAGTTCCAGCTGGAAAGCCTCTGGGTTTTGTTTCTAAAGTGCATGGTGTCTTTATCAATAGGGACTTCCCTTCTAATTACGGGGACAGATAGCTAAGGGCAATATCAATAGCCTATAATGTTTTGGAAGTCTCTTGGACAATCCTGAACAACAACTCAAAAGAGGGCTTCTCATGTCTGGTGTTGGAGTTTGTGTTAGATGTGTTTTGGCTCTTGGAGGGAGCACTATTAGCCCACAAAATTTTTTCATTGAAACTATTTTGTATATTTACGCACAGAATTATGTGCGTTGCGGGCGTTTTCAGGTAATTAGTAGTATGATTGCTTATGATTTTTTTCAGCCATCCTGACTGTTATTTGACCCTCCTTCTGAATTTACCTCCCTTCCTTCTTAGCTGTTTCTTGAAGCAAACACTGGAACCAAGTACACTCGGTTGTCTCACACACTTGAGTAACAGTCTTTGGTCCCAGGGGTGATCACAGTTCCATATTATCCTGAAGTGCATGGCTATGTCAGGGTTGAAGAATAAGAGTGGCTTACTTGAGTATTGGGGTGCCAGTGTGTGATGTTTGATAACCCCATGTGGACCAGGGTCTTTGAGAAGTCCTATTGTTTGCCAAGTAACCAATGAAATCAAGCTTGAAATGGCTCACTAGACAATTCTCTCCAGACCTGTTCACCCCAAGCCCATCCTCCACCCAGCCAGAGCCTGATCTGAATCCCTTCTCCTAATTCTTGCACAGTTCTTCATTTGAGACTGCCAGTGATAGCTTTTATTCTCCAGGTCTACGTTCTGCTGGTACATCACGGACAACCCCTTCTTCCTCTGGTGTCTCCAGCGTCATCTGCCTGGACTACTCCTGGAACACTAGACACTGGCCACACTGTCATGCTCACAGGGAGTGTCCTGCCCCTCTTGCCTTCCCCTCCCCTCCCCTCCTCCAGGTCTTCTCTCTTTTTCCCTCCAAACTTCACTCAAGGGTCACAGAAGCACATTCCATGCATGCTTCCAGGCTGGCTTGATGCCTTGCTCTGGGTTCTCACACAGAGCCACATGGCTCTGTGTACTGTACGCTGAGATGATATACCCAGCATGTACCCTGGACAGCACAAGGCCAGGGCCAGAGCTCCCAAGTGTTTACCCAATGCTGGAGTTAGCAGCCATCTTCCAACGGCGCAGGGGACTGCTCTCCCTGCCCCTGTGGTGACGGATGTATTTCCCTCTTTATTCTCAGGCCTATGAACTTCCATGAGCCTCAGAGTCTGAAGTGCTATCGAAGGTCAGGCCCTGACTTTACCACGTTCTGAGAATCCATGGAAGGACTCCTTAGAGATGTGCTGGGAGCAGAGGGAGTGGGGTGGGGCAAAACCCCAAACATCACAAACCATGTCCTGATTACCATAGCTTACAAGACCCCAGAAAAATCACCTCATTGTGTAGTCTCTGTAGCCCTGGCTTGTTTACTCAATGACCTGGGCTATAGCAGAGACTCCCTGGAGTCAGAGTATTGTGTGCATGTGTGTGAGTGTGTAGAGTGTGTGAGTGTGTGCATTTTTGTGAGTATGTGTGTGTGTGAGTGTGTGTATGCATGTGTGAATGTATGCATGTATGCATGTATGTGAGTGTGTGTGTGAGTGTGTGGAGTCTGTGAGTGTGTGCATTTGTGTATGTATGTTTGAGTGTGTTTATGTATGTGTGAATGTGTGCATGTGTATGAGTGTGTGGGTGTGAGTGTGTGCATTTGTGTGAGTATGTGTATGTGTGTGGGTGTGTGTGTGTGTATGTGTGAATGCATGCATGTGTGTGAGTATCCTGCCCTCTGACACACACAAACACACACTCATACACTCATACACATGCATATACACATACACACTTGCACACACATATACATACACACACACAATACACACACTCACAGGTATTGGAAGTGGCATCCTAATGACAAGTAAGAGTTCACATTTTGGGAAGATCACTTTAATGGTAATTCATGAATCTTTTGGTAGTGCAAGATATCCTAAGTATAATATTAATATATAATAATTATAATAGTCTAAGCTATTCTGTATTCACAATAGCCGAAAAGTAGGCATCATTATCAGCCACGTTTTATAGATAAAACCTGATATCTCTCCTAAGGCCAAAACACAGCTGTGAGTAAGAGAAGCAGGTGCCGAGAGACTGACCTCTGCTCTGTCCTCAGGCCGTCCAGACCAACCATGGGCATCATGCATCGGCCCATGGACCACCCAGGTGCATGTAATTGGGAATCCAGATCCTGTAAGGAAATAAGCCCTGGTGTGTGGGAATGTATGTTACAGAGCAGGAAGTGAGGAGAGGAGAGGCAGGAAGTGTGGCACCGGAGTGTTGGCTCACTGAGCTACAAGGATGCTCCCAGGCAGGAGATGGGTCAGTGAATATAGCACTTACTACACGAGCATGCCGAGTGGAGCCTTGATTCCCAGAACCTATGGAAAAGCTGGGCAGCTGCGGTGGCCACTTTATGCCAGTACTGAGGAAACAGAAATAGAGATTCCCAGGGTAAGCTGGTTACTCGACCAGTTGAATGGGTGAACTCTCGGTTTTACAAGAGACTCTACCTCAACAAATAAAATGGAGAGTCATTGAGCAGCATACCCAGTGTTAACTTTGGACCGCCACATGAGTGTATACCATGTACATGCACATGAAGACAACATGTGTAGCCACACATACATACATGACTGCACAACACACATATACACACTCACACACTCTCACAAACACATACACATACTCTCACACACATACACACACTCACACAACTCATACATACTCATACACACGCACACACTCACATACACTCACACTCCACACACACACATGCACACAAACTCATACACTCACACAAACACACACTCACATACTCATACACATGCATACACACATACACACATGCACACACATACACACAATACACACACATACTCAACACACACTCATATACACACATGAAAACAGAAAAGCAGCAAAAGAAAAAGAAATAAATGGCATTCCAGATGAGAGTGATATGTGCCAAAAACTGAGAGAGAGACAGAGAGACAGAGAGAGAGAGAGAAAGAAAGAGAGAGAGGGAGAAGGGGAGGAGAGAGGTGAAAGAAAGAGAGAAGAGAGAGAGAGAGAGAGAGAGAGAGAGAGAGAGAGAGAGAGAGAAGAGAGAAGAGAGACTTTCTTGGAAGTCCTCTGTGGTACATAACCTTGCCTCACCCCTTCTGGGTAGGAAGGCTGTGCAATCCACAGATAGCTGGATCATGCCCAAGATTCTCAGCCAGTGGCCAAATTAACCCTTTCTGGGGAGCTTTAGACTTGGGTGGTGGGAAGAGTAGGTGTCACCGGGACCTGCCATGACATTGTCAGGCTGGTTCTCTGTGCTTTCTTAAAATGCATGCTGTGGTTTTCTGATATTTTCCATATGTCATGAAATTTATGAACCTGAGCTCACAGAACCGCCAGAAAACTCGGAGACTCTTGGTGATATATATGAACGACTGGGCTCCTCTGAGAAAGGATTCAATTGTGCCTCTTACAGTGCTTTAATCCTAAATCTTAGCTGAAACAAATAGAAAATGCAAATCTCTCTTCCTTGTTTAAGGGCTTTGGTCGTTTCGAAAACAACCAAGCAGAGAGGAAATACATTTTGACAAATATATCTTACCGAAAAGCGTTGATGCTTTGCCGAATTACAAAGCCAACCAAGTCGGGCACCTCCTCGTCAACCTTGCTTTCCAGCCGACAAGCATTTAAAATAATATTTCAAAGAGGTTTAACATCCATGATTACATTATTTGATTATTGCGCTTCCTAGATAATGGTTTTTTGAAATTGTATCTTGCAGCTAAAAATTAAGTAGTGACTTCTGGGTATGCACAGCATTCTTTAATAAAACGAGACCCAATATAATATTCTCAGAGGCTGAGCAGTAATATAGGAGAGATTTACTGCCGTCCAAGTGAGTGAGATCACTGATCCTATAGGATTCTTATTATTTTCTCAAGTTAAACTCCAGAGAATGCTGGGAATGGACTCAGGCTCCACTGATGTCTGGCAGAATCTTGGATGGGCTTTCTGTTCCCTTATGGATAACTGAAGGATTCCTGGCTGTGTGCAGAAAGCGTGTCTCAGGAGAAAGCCGGGGACAACACCGCTGTGTCCACTGTGACAAATGTGCCTCTGACATTTAAGACATTAAGAATAGCCTCAGACACTGTTCTGTATAATGCTGGAATGGTGAGCACATTTCACTATGTATTTATTCAAACCTGCAGGCTGTACGGCACCAAGAGGGGTGTCTGTATGCATGCATGTGCATGTGCGTGTGTGTGTGTGTGTGTGTATGTGTGAGAAAGGCCATGATTTTAGGAGGAGGCAGGTGGGAGGATATCACATGGGAGGAGTTGGAGGAAGAAGGAGAAAGAGCAGGTTTTAGGCATGTACCAATATCTCTCAAATAACATGTGTGTGAAAACATGTGTCCACGTTTCCTCTTGTTCATTAGTGTGAAGACACAAACGAGAAGATGTTTTGATACCACTTCAGTCCATCACTATAACTTCCCCTGGGCTCAGATGGCTCCGTCCTTCTGGCTTCTTGGTCGGCAGCACACGTCTTTCTCTCTGGATGGCGCTGCTCCCTGGGTGCAGCTCTCGGTGGTCGATAGTCCAGAGCTCTGGCCCCTCTCACATCATGGAGTCTGCAATACACGCCAGGATTCACTTTCACAGCGCTCACAGTGGCCTCTCAGGACCTCCAGGCAGGGACTCCCTGCTCTATGCCTCGCCTTGGTGGCACTCCTTAATTGTGGAGGGAAATTCCACAATGCTTTTATTCCCTCGTGACTCTGAAGCTGGAGCCCGTGGACCTCGCTGCTGAGTCTGACCACCCCCTGGGAGTGAAGCTGCCCCTTGAACTGCAGCAGCTTTGATGCAGCCACAGACTCTTAACCTGTGGCTGTCACAGTCCACATCCTGGTGCACTTTTCTCTTCAAGCTCTACATTTTGTATTTCTTTTTGTCCTTACTTGCTTTTTTTTCATTGTAGACATGTAAAAGAGTGACCACTAACACTATGTGACACAGCCGATCTTCATAGTCTTAAAATCACTTCCGCCAAAGAGCTTGGTTCATTACTTTTCAATTTGGCCTCATGCAGATTTTTAAGACAAGGATAAAAAGCCCCCCAGTTTTTGCTGACGCGTCATAAGAATCGTCTCTAGCCTAGTTACTAATATTGTTCCTCTCTGAAGCCTCTTGAAGCTGAATCTCCATGGTCCACATGGCTTCTGCATCGGCTTCTAGGCTCCTCTATGGTGTGTTAGGCCCCACTTGCAGTGTTCAACTGATTTTCTAGTCCATAGTCATAAAGTCCTCTACATTCTCTAAGAAAACACATGGTCAGGTCTGTCACAGCAACTCCCTGGTGTCTATGTTCCTGGTATAAAGGACTCTGAGGTGTTTCAGTAGTTGGATCTCCGAAGTCACAAGCACAGCACCCATGGTGGACTTGGGGAGAGCACAGTAGCTCTCACTGAGCTGAGTCGCCGAGAAGAGCTGTCACAGTCGAGCCTCAGAACGGCCAGCACTCTGAGGATTCAGCCTCGTGCCCTTCGGTTCCATCTGTTCTGATGTAGGAACAAGATACACCTATCACTTGTGTCACACTGTCACCCCGGGAATCCAGCCAGCTCCCTACTTTCTATTACACTGTAAGTGATTTTATTAAAGAAATATTCCAGAAAGAAATGCACACCAGACCTACTTGTATCTGGGGTCTTGTGTGGAGTCTGCATTCAAGGCTGGGTCTAAGCCAACGAAGGACCGGATCAAAGCTAGACTTGAGATAGAACCCAGCTACGCATGCCTATCAGAGTCTCTACAGAATCTGAAGGAAGGATACACCATCCTGAGAGATAAGCAGGAAGCAAACTTGAGGACTTTGAGACCAGAGAGTTGGCTAAGCTGTATCTGGTGCATGGCAGGGAAGGCTGTGTGGTTATAGTGTGTCTGCTGTTATGGAGGATATGCCCCACTTCTGGGGAAGACACTGATCAGAGGAGAGACTATGCCTAACTGTGTAACTGTGCTGCCCCCCGTATAAAAAAATCTCCCACATGGTTAGCAACCCTCACCAAGGTGGTATCCCTTAGCTGCCTGTAGTTCTTTGTCTAGAGGTAGAGCCCCGTGAGATGTTCCCCCTTTCCGTGTTAGCTGCTATTCTGTCTATTGCTGCTGTCCCCCTTCAGGTCTTTTTAGGCAGCCATCCTGGTGAAGTACCATTTCTCAGAGGCTCTCGCTCACAACATACTTCCTGTCCTTTGACTCCTTACACTCTGCCTGCTTCTTCCTAGGTGTTCCCTGAGCTTTAGGGATAAGGATTGATTGCAGGTATATCAGCTGGGTTTGGGCTCCTATGGCCACTTCTTCTCTGCATTTGAGTCAGTTTAGTTTCTTGTCATGGTCTCCATCTGTTGCAAAGAGAAGATTCTTTGATGAGGGGTGAGCTACACTTACCCATGTTTGTAACGATGAACATTTACGATGCAGTTAGAGATTCTGCTGGTTTAAAATGGTGGCTGAAGGTTCTGCCCTCAGATTCTCAACCTCACTACAGACCTGTGACCTACAACAGACTTGTGACCTCACTACAGACCTGTGACCTCACTACAGACCTGTGACCTCACTACAGACCTGTGACCTCACTACAGACCTGTGACCTCACTACAGACCTGTGACCTCACTACAGACCTATGACCATCATTGCCCACTATAACCTGGGGCCTGCACTCAGATCCAGTGACCTCATACCCAGCCACCCAGAGTGGTTAGCTAGGCTTCCAGTACTGAGTGTGATTCCTTCTGCTAAGCAACCTTGAGTACATTGAGAGACCTGCTGGTAATCTCCAAACCCTGTTCTTATTAATAATCTAAAGCATCTATACCAGTCATGATTTTGTGTACCCGGAGAAAATAACAGCATCCATTGAGAGCTAGAGAAGAACACCAGGGAATAGCTGAGCTCCTAAGAGGAAACAAAGGTGCAGGGGCTCTGAAGCATCACTGGCAACAGGTTAGTGTCAGGGCCAAAGCAAATCTATTCCTCATCAGTGTGTGAGGCTGGTTCTCTACCAAAAGGGCCATTTCCCTTATTACTGGCAGAAGGGCCAAATGGTTATCTGTGGTGCCTGTTAGCAAACCAAAGCACAGGCTAGCCTCCAGGCTCTCTCAGTATCACAAGAACATGTTACACATTTCATGGTAGCATCCCAACCCTTCTCTCTACCCCACATGTCTCCAGCTCACAGGTTCATGTACTGGCTGGTTTTGTGTGTCAACTTCACACAAGTTGAAGTTATCACAGAGAAAGGAGCCTCCCTTGAGGAAATGCCTCCATGAGATCCAGCTTAAAGGCATTTTCTCAATTAGTGATCACAAAGAAAGATGGACACTCTCATTCATAGACCCAGCAGTCTAACCTAGACTCCAGGCAAAGAATGCACACCAGCTAGTCGACCAGACAGAAGCACTGGCACACACCAGTTAGACGCCAGACAGAAGCACGGCACACACCAGTTAGACACCAGGCAGAAGCATGGCACACACCAGTTAGACACCAGGCAGAAGCATGGCACACAACACCAGTTAGGAACCCTGACACCAGGAGAAGCATGGCACACACCAGTTAGACACCAGGCAGAAGCATGGCACACACAGAACACAGTTAGACACCAGGTAGAAGTCACTTCAGTTCATCAGCTTCAGGTCACTGAGTATTTAGCTCCACAACTCTCATCTTTCTATAGCCCCTAGAAAGCTTCTGGTCATGGCTTGGACCTACTTTGGAACAGAATATACAACACATGGTACTTTTGCACATTTGGACTCAGAAATTAGCAATCTTCTCGCAGTGGGCTTTGCAGGTCTTGAGCCTGTACTGGGTCCAGGCTAGTCCAGGTTAGCCCATGAGCATGCTATGAAGACAGTGAGTCCACAGGTCAGATGAGCATTTCCTTTTATTCTCCAAGGAAGCTAAGGAGAGTTTTTCCCTCATTCCACAGAGTTACCCCTGGGTCAGATGACAAGCTTTCTAATCTCTTCCCTGTCCAGCCCAAGTTGCTCCATGGTTACGTCTGGTCAGACTTCTTTTGTAATTGCCACCCATGGTTTTTCATACTCCCAGCAATTCTAGAGACAAGGAAAACGTCAGTTCTCACTGCAGTTCCCACACAGAGCAATCATCATGAAGTGTGCATGAAGAGCCCTTGGAAGATGCACTGGGAGGTAAACATGAGTAGGTAAGGCTGGCGGCAGCTGCTCTCTTCCAGAGCCTCTATCAGGACAGACTACCCCGACATACGTGTGCACGCCTGAAATAAAGGCCTTGACTAGGAAGTGTCTGCACTGGATTTTTCCCAATTAGATCTCTTCTAGAAACAGTAAGTCAGCTCCCTCTAACCAAGAAATGCTGGTTCAGGCTGTGAATTTAAAATAAAAACTGAGAACTGTGGGAATGACTGACTATACAAGGACTTTAGAAACAAGAGGAAGTTTTGGTACAGAAAAGCAGAAGTCTGGTCAGCACTGGCACAATGAAGCAAGAAGGATTCTAGTTCTCTGGTGTGCCTTGTCTTCCTCCACCACCCTCTCCCATGGTTGTAATTAGCCATCATAGAACCAGCAGGCCAATGCCTAAATTCCTGGTACATTTAAGTTCCAAGAAGGCAGACCTCCTCACCCTCCTGGCCCTGAAGACTCTGTACCTGCTATAGGGACTGTGGCTTTTATATTTGAACAACGATGCCTGCAGAATGCGTGGTGTGGTGGCAATGGAAACTTCTGGAGTCGGGGAGAGAAAAAAGGGAGGAGGGGAAGGAGGAAGAGAGGAACAGAAGAAAAGGAGGGGGAAGCAAAGGAAGGAGGAAGGAAGGAGGAAAGGATAGAAGGTACTGAGGGAGGAAAAGGAGGAATGGGAGGGAAGAGGACTGGAGAGAGGGAGGGAAGAACACAGGGATGGAGGGAGGAGGAAAGAATGAAGGGATGTAGCAAGAAGGAAGGATAGGAGGAGGGGGAGGGAAGGAGGGAGGTCGTCTCTTTTCTGTGGACCTGATTAATACCATCCAGTGAACCTCTTTTTGTTAGGGGAGTCTTTGAAAAGTAATCAGGATGCCACTTTACTGAATTTGAGGGGGGAGAAGGTGACTGGGGAGTCACTGTGTTTCAGGCAGGAGGGGTACGCCGAGTGCTCTCTGCAAAGGTGTTAGTTACTTTGGTGACCGTGAGGGTCTTGTGAGAATAATCTTCTCTTAATAAGGACAGTTACTCCGATTTATCACCCCTCCGTGGTCTTGTTAAAGATCTAGGAAGAATCCCATTTAAATGGATAGGACAATGGAGCTTTTTAACAGCGAGCACATTTTAATTAAGACAGGAGCTTGAGATCCTGAGATCGGTGCCCCTGTGGTCGGTGGGACAACTAGGTTAAAAGACAGAAAGAGCAGTGAGCACGTCCCCGCTGCTGTGGGGAAGTGTCTTCGGGTGAAGTGAGTCCGCGACGCATGCTCTTCCATCCTCTGGAACCATCTGTGCTTTCTTACCGGACTGTACTTTACATTGGAAAGTTCTGTTCCTGCTGGATATGACCCAAGATAGAGGATTAGGGTGAGCTCTGGGAGCCCTGGGGTGACATGTAGTGACTTTATAGTGTTCTCAGCCATGAACAGGACACAGAGCTCTCCGAAGGAGACACGCCAGAGAGGCCGCCCCTTGGGGCAGGGTTCGTACTCTTCCTGCTTGGGTAAATACATCAAGAACGCTTCCGGAACCTCCATGTGTCCTGTCTCTATGGGAATTTCCTTAAAAGAAGAAACATCAATGAGTCCTCCAAACTGACTATAGAATGAGATCATTAGAGAAATACTTGACCAGTCTGGAGTACTCTTGCTCCGAGGCATCATTTGCCTAAATAAACAAATAACCAACAGCACCCAGGTGCATTCTGGGTAACAACGGCACACAGGAACTCGCCGAAGCTAAAACAGAAGTATGTTCCCAGTAAATCACACTACCGAAAGGGATGCAGGGGCAAGGCCGGGTGTGAGGAGGGAGGAGCGACTTTCCCTTGGCTTATGGATATGTTCTGATTTTATGTCACCCAGTGGTCAACAAATGTCATGTCAAGAACAGGTGAGCACTAAATGAATCTCTTGTGGGATGACTATAACAAGACCATACAATAGAACACAGTAAATATAACTCATGCTTATTAAGACTCCCTGGTATTTGCTTCTAACCAGAGCGCTTAACAAGAGAGTAAACAATACTTGGTCTCCTGTGATTGCTAATTAAAATGCAATAAATTATAAAATCAATTTAAATTCTGGATCAGCTCTTCAGTGGGTTTAATAAACCTCCCAAACTTTATCTCCCCCTGGGGGTCCCTTTTCCATGAGGTGGGCTATGGGTACTAGGCCTCTCTTTTGTCTGAGTTTTAATTGATCTGGTAGCTCCTCTCAGGAAAAATAACCAGTAACAGGGTCCTGACTCATTTCCCAGTTCCAGCAATGACAAGACTTGGAATGGCCACCTAATCAGCTAGGCGTGCTTCTCGAATTCTTTGGAACCAGCAGGAACAAAAGGCATAGTCAGGTTTGATGGTGCAGGCCTAGAATTTCAGCTACTCGTGAGGCTGAGACAGGAGGATCACAAGTTCAGCCGCTTCCTGGGCTGCAGAGTGAGTTCAAGGCTATCCTTGGTGGAAATTTAGTGAGACAATGTTCAAAATAAAAAATAAAAAGAGGGCTTGGGATTGTCACTGAATGATAGATTCGTTGCCTAGCATGGTCTGGACCCTAGGCCCAGTCCCTAGTACTGTTAAAACAAACAAACAAACAAACCAAACAGGTGGGGGTGGTATAGGCAAAATACATTGTATGAAATTCTCAAAGATAAATGAAATAAAATTAAAAACAACAACAAACAAAAACAAAAAAAAACAAAAAAAGAGGAAAGTAATCTTGAGGCAGAGTGTCAGGAAGCCCGCCAGAAGCTGATGCTTCTGTGTATGTTCTGAAACTATTTTAAGTCTAGTAGATTCCACAAGAAATAAAAATATTTTAAGAATGTTAGTGTGAGAAGAGCAGTGTTACCTCTATCAAGTGTGGGTGGGCTCATTCAAGCTGTCACGGGGAAGACAGAACAGCCTGGGTGCCTTACAATCCTAGCCTGGGCAGCAGGCAGCAGGCAGCAGGCAGCAGGCAGCAGGCAGCAGGCAGCAGGCAGCAGGCAGCAGGCAGCAGGCAGCAGGCAGCAGGCAGCAGGCAGCAGGCAGCAGGCAGCAGGCAGCAGGCAGCAGGCAGCAGGCACAGGCAGCAAGATCCTGGGAGGATTTACTGACTGTTCCTGGTGTGCACTGGTGAGAAGAGGTGAGTATGAAAGTGTGTGTGTGTGCATGTGTGAGTGGGTGAGTGTTGTAATTGTGTGTTGTGTGTGTGCACGTGTGTGCATATATTTGTGTGTGTGTTATTTATGTGTGCTATGTGTGCATGTGTATGTCTGTATGTACGTGTGCATGCCGTGTGTCGTACTTGTGTGTGTGTTTTGTGACTGCAAGAGCACAACAAGATTCCCCTTTCAGATACAGTTCAGCCCAGCTTTCCCACTGAACAGAGATAGAGACACAGGTTCAGGGAAGAGCACCATCCGGTTAGACATGGAGATCCTATGAAGCAGTCAATGCTGGTGACCAGCCTGATGACGCTGGTAGTCCCAACGCCTGGTCACAGCTGGGCCCCATGTATCACTTGGAAATATTTATGATTACTTGAGCACTTTGATCAGACTGAAGAAACTTGGATAAGGACGAAGGAAAGCCATTAGGTGTTGGTATCAGGTCTGAACTCAATGACGTCACATCCAGGCAACTCAGGAATAATTGATTTCATAACCTTCTTATAACTTGAGGGTTTCAGAAATTATCTTGGCCTCTCTTTGTCTGTGCCTGTGTGTGTGTGTGCGCGTGTGCGCGTGTGTCAGGGATGGTGGGACTGGAACATGGGGACTCACGTGCCAAGCTCATTCTCTAGGTAGGACTGAGCTATATCTTCTGCCCAGGCCACCTTTTACTTTATTGTTTAAATGAAACTATCTCAAGTCCTGTGCCCGATGCTACCTCAAGCCCAGCAGCTCAGTAAATCCCCAGGCTTGTGTCCCCTGACTGACCTCCCTCTACTGGCTTCTCAGGCCTAGCATTGCTCACAGAGCAGACTCAGAGCTATTTGTCCTGTAGTAGAGACCACAGCCGGGCCCCACTCTGCTGCTCTGTTATTCAGAGGTTTGAAGCTGGTGGTTACTCTACCACACACCAAAAACTTTAAATTGAAAACCTAGGGTGCGGGCAGTTGCTTAAAGCTTGGTTTCTGGTTGAGCACCTGGTTCTAGTTCCACACTGAGCTCCAAAAACTTCATAATATGAAAACCTAGGGCTAGACAGATGGCTCAGTGCTTAAGAGCATTGGTTGCTCTTTGAAAGAACCTGGGTTTGTTTCTCAGCATCTGTAGCTCCATTCCAGGTATCTGACATCTTCTTCTGGCCTCTATAGGAAATGTCACACAGGCAGGAAAACAACCATAGAATAAAGTTAAAAAATGAAAACAACATTACTCTGTTCCTAAGAGAGATCCTGGATGCGCTGTGCCCAGCTCACTCTTGATGCCATCTGCCAGGACTTCGCAAGAGAGCACCAAGCAAGGAAACAGGACCCTGGGACCAGTCCAGATAAGCTGTCAGACACCCCAGGTCTCTCAGAAATTATTCACTTGGGTGTAGTTTATAGACACTGACAGCTGACACACTGGTGGGTTGCCTCGTCCCTTAGGTTTCTCTGAGGAGACGAGTCATCTCAGAAGCACACATGGGTGGCTTCTGCAGTAGAAGGTGCTAATAGTTTAAGGTCATTCAGGTGGTGTTGTAGCTTTTGGAGAACAGCTTGATCAGCAGACCACAGTCAGCTGGTCTTACCATTCAGCATCTGCTTCCTAGGTTGTTAGAAGTGAGATTTGTAGGTCAACAGCAGGCACGCAGAAAGGGATATGCTAATGAGGAGGACTGCTCAGGGATACTTGCAAACCTGGTCTGAGAGTCTGTAACTTAAGACTTCACAACAAAATCAGGTCTTCAGCTGCACATTGGAATCGTATTAGAAGCTTGCAGCAACGTGCTACAACCACGTTTACCAGAAAGATGCATGTAGCTGTAAGTCACTTTAGGAAGAATACTTATGCGTAGAAAACAAGGTACACTCAACTTTTGTTAGTAGTAGTTTACATATTATTAATTCTGAAGTGGAACAATTCCTGTACTTCACCTGATGAAACAAGAGGCCACTCCAATCCTTTCTTCCACATGAGTCAGCAGCTTCCTGGGAGCCCGCCTCTCTGCACTTGAGTTTGACCACACCAGGCAAGTGTGAGCAGTCTGCTTCTGCAGCTGTTGTCTTGATAGGGGGTTCATTCGGCCAGTGAATGTTACTGGTCTGAGACTCCAGCCTCTCTTTCAACACATGGTCAGCATAGTCAAGACCATACTGCAGAAAGTAGGGTGCATGGCTGTCGCTCAGACTGGTGACGTCCCCATGTCTGAGTTCCCTGTCTACTTCTAATAGCTGATTCTGATTGCAAACTAGGGTTGTAGAAGACCATTTGATTAGCTAGAGAGGCCATTCTCGTCTGAGGACAGAGGCAGTCAGTCATTCTTCCTTTGAATTGTATCGTGCAAAGTGCCCCCTTCCCAATGCAGTGGAATTCTTTACTAATAAAACTTATACCAGGCCAGACTGAGTTGATGGGACATAATTTTTAATCTGCAGTGGCCTGGAATCTGACAGATCCTGGCAGATTGGGTGCCCCTGTCTTAAAAAGCCGAGCGTGGCTGACAGCCATCTCACCGATTCTCCTGTCTGTCACAGTCAGTGCAAGGTTAGACAAATACATTCCCACCAGCACAGAACAGCAACCTTCCAAAATGTATGTGAGCCGTGTATTTACAGCCAAATCCAGACGGAGCCTGTGCCTCGCATGCTGCTCCCATTAATGAGACAAATGTCAGCATCCATAAGCTATTTTTTTGTTCCTGCTTATCAAATCTTTCAAAAAATTGATAACTAGTCTTTATAGATTGTGAAAGTCAGATATAACTCTGAATGCATTACTGTACAGGACCCCAAGGGGTAAACTTATCACCTGAAAACCATTTTACATGGACAATTTGACTTTCATGTGGAGTGTCATAATGCACCCTGGATGGAAATCGAAAATAAAATATCTGGACTCCAACCCTCCCTTGGTAGGATTTATGATTCCCCCAGTACAATAATTTTCAAAATTGTATCCCTTAAGCTACAAGACTTGATATATTATTAACTGCTCGACTTGAAGAAGCTTTCCAATAGGCCTACGTGCTGTCTAGAGGCCTGGATTAATTTCTACGGAACGACAAGCTTATCTCAAAGTGTTTCTCAGTGATCTAAACTGCCTGTTCCATCTTCTCTCCAGACAGAATGGAGGCTCATGCCATCTCAGGTGGCTCTGGGACACTTGGCAGTTAGCAAAGCTCTTTCAGGGGACAATGGCTATTGACCAGCTAGGAAAGTGGCTGTGATCAGTCACACCCCAGAGAGACTGGCTTCTGCTTGGGATGCATACTTTCCATTGTCTGCTGCTCCTGGGTTCCATTCTGCGATGCTGAAACCAAGGGGAGGCTCCAGGAGAGAGGTTACAGCTTTGCTTCTGTGGAATGAGGGAGGAGAATCATTTTGTTTTAATCAATGTTTAGCTTGATTATTTATTGTTTGTGCGTGTGCCCCTGCATATGGGGGCCAGAAGCCATCCTCCAGTGGCGTTCCTTAGGAGCTGCCCACGTTAGTTTTTCAGGCAAGGTCTTTCATTAGGACCCAGGGATCATGCACTGGGCTAAGTTGGACAGCCCGCATGTGCCATGGCCTTCCTGTCTCTGCTTCTGACTCTTGGCACTGGGGTGAGCCACTTGCTGCCTGGTCCAGCTTTTCATGAGGGTCCTCACTCGCAGGCTCACATGCAGGCACCTAGGCTTGCACAGAAAGCAACTTATTCTCTGAGCCATGTCCCAGCCCTGTTAACTTATTTTAACCATGTGGCCTGGTGGACTCTGCTCAAACACTTACTTTTCCCGTCCCTTCTTTGCATCCGGCAAATCCCATACTTAGAGAATCAGCAATGACCAGGGCAGGTGGAAAGAACCACGTGATCACCCAAAGGCAGTCTGTCCATTCTTAAAAGATCTTTCCTCTTCACCTGCAGCAAACTCGAGTTAAAAATATATTCTTTTAGGAACACATTTAAATGACATATCAGCTCACAGAGGCATTGTGGCTATTCCAGGGATGGTGTTCGGAAATACAATTTCTTCTTCTTTCTTGTTTCTTGTACGATTTATTTATTTTATTTGTTTGTTTGTTTGTTTGTTTATTTATTATGTACCCAATATTCTGCCTGCATGTACACCTGAAGGCCAGAAGAGGGCACCAGAGCTCATTATAGATGCTGTGAGCCACTGTATGGTCGCTGGGAATTGATCTCAGGACCTCTGGAAGAGCAGCTAGCACTCTTGACCATCTTTCCAGCCCCAGAAAGACAGCTAAGGCACAAAATACAGGGCCCAAAAACACATTGTGGTAGAAAGCAATGTGTCCCATGTCCCTAGGCACCTGCAGAATCTGGCACTATTCAGGATCAGTCACTGCACAGAAAATAGGTGACAAGACATCAAATTATCTACTGCCAGTTGTGAAGACAAGGAATTATTTCTAAACTACTGATAACAGACATAATCTGCACATACTTGCATATAGATATGTATTATAAACAAATTATATATACTTTAGGCTAACAATACCTAGGTCCACCCTTGGGTGGCATATATCACCTTTCATTAATCTGGGAATTCCAAAGTTGGGTAATGAAGTCATTGTCCATCTATAAAAGATGATTGATTAAGCTTTTCACAATTTATACTTTACTCCCTCCCTTCTTCCCTCCCTCCCTTCCTCCCTCCCTCCCTTCTTCCTTCCCTCCTTCCTTTTTTCCTGCCTTCTTTTCTCTGATAATTGCCCTGGCTGCCTTGGAACTCACTCTGTAGACCAGGCTGTCCTTGAACTCAGAGATCTGCCTACCTCTACCTCCCGAGTGCTGGGATTAAAAGCATGCACCACTACCCCGCTTACAGTTTTCAGACTTTATTAAACGTAAGCAGCAGTGCATGGCCAGGGTTCACCTTAATGGAATGTACTGAGTATCGTGGTCAGTGCTGGTTGGGCTTTTCTGTCCAAGTTGCCATTGTAGTTCTCAAAACTACCCTCTCAAATATTTGTGTTTCTGATTTGTCCCTTTTTCAAACTGTCAGAACTTTAAGTCCTTTAAAAAGTGTGTGCCCGCCTAGGACTTGTTGACCTAGTGAAAGTCAGCCCAAGCTTAAAGACAGTGGGGATCAGGTACCTGAGAGTTTTAATGAATAATTGAACAATCAAATGCTCCTCAGCATCACAAACTCTCTTACTCCGAGGACTACAAGACACCAATTTTCTAAGAGAAAATCTGAAGTTATCACAAGTAGCCATCACTTTTATTTTAGCCTCGATTTAAAATATTTTTATTTATTCTTCAAGAATTAATGTACTTTAATTGTATTCACCCCAACTCTTCGCCCAACTCCTCTTGGAGTCCTGTCTGTGTTCTCACAGGTGGGGCCATCCACCTGTGCATGGTTGACCTGCCAGGAGCCACAGCCTTAAAGACAACTGACGGCTTCCTGGACGCCATCAACTGTCCAGAGATCTTCAGTTAGGGCTGGGTCATGAACTCCATCCCACCCTATGAGGAGTATCAACTGGCTTGATCTTGTAAGACAACTAAGCTGCTGAGGTCATGAGTCAGCTGCCCTCAGGTCCAGAAGACACTGTGTCACTGTAGTCCTCTCTGACTGATGATCTTTCTATCCCCGGCTTCTGAGATGCTGCCTGAGCCTCTGGAGGAGGTGTGACATAGGTGGCCTATTCATGGCTGACTCACTTCTCCACACTCGACCATTTGTGAGTTTCTGCTTTAACCACTATCAATGCACAAAGGGACTTCTCTGTAGTAGCTGGACTAACCTATGGGGAGAGACATGAATTTAGAGGACATGGTTTGATACTACGTCTGATTAGCAAAATAATAGAACTGATTCACCCCTAGGTCTATGAGCTCAACCATGGGTTCTTGCCTAGATTTTCTTCCTGTGGAGTGGGCCTTCAATTCTATAGTTCCAGAAAGAGGTTGGTTACCCCATAATATTCATGCCACTATTATATCCATGGGCATATCTTACCATGCTGGCCATTATTGTAACTCAAAGAATTCAAAGCTGGATCATGACTTTCTCCCCCAGCATCCTGAAAACACCCTCCAGTACTATGAAAGCTAGCCAGAAGGGAGGACTCTCCTGACCGACTCCAACTTGATTTCTCCATGTCTTGTGATCCATGTGTGTGGTGTCTTCAGCATTAGAGTCGAACTATCAAGCTCTGGTAGGCAATCAAGAGCAAAGGCAATAGCCTATGTTGTTTTGGGAGGTTTTATGTAGTAGCCATCATTAATGGGACCCCATTTCTCCATCAGAGAGCTGTGGTCTGCCTGGCAGGATGGACAAGGCATGGGCATTATTACATTTTCCTGATGGCACACATACAGAAACAAGTTGGTAAGTCATCTCTAGTTAGCAGATAGTTCATGAGCCACGACACACCTTGTCTGATGCAGGATGAGATTAAGGGCATTTTTCAGGGTAGAATAGCTACTTTCTCTAAGCAGTGTATGAGTTGGGTCTGGGCATAATGTGGGAATCACAAAGGTGCCTCAGCAGCTGTACAGCTCAAGCTACAGCACACAGAGTAAGGAAACAACCGGAGTCTCCAGGCTGTACTACTTCTCTCTTGTTCCTTGTGGGAAAAAGGGGGGGTGCAGTGGTGGGGTCCCGTGAAGTGTCCTGGAGGCTTCCAAGCAGCGGGTCCCACATGCAGGAGAAAGTCTAAGGTTCCAAAGGCTAGAGGCTTTGGTGGCGGCAGGCCCCAATGATACGAGGAAGTCCTTGGTTCCAAAAGGGTTTATTCTCATGGCGGATGGTAGATGGATCTGGATGTACCTTCCCCCCCCCCCAAACTCAGGGCAGACCTGAGTTAAATAGGGAGGAAGAAAGGGGGAGAGTCTGGGGAAGAATGCTTAATTGGCTCCGCCTCTGACTTTCATTAGTATGTAAATCTCTAGGGCCTGAGGCCTGTAGTCACACCTCTACCTGTGCACTTTGGGAGGGGCTGTAATGGCCTACGTGACAATGTAGGTCCATGAAGTTTAGACTGCTTGCCAGGACCCTGGGTTCTGGGGACGTGTCCGAACTCCTGCTGTTTCTCCCTTGGAGTCTCAGGGTTCCAGGCCCATGCCCAGCCAAGAGCCAGGATACCCTTATGCAGTCCCACAGTTCCTCAGTCAAGCTATTGGAAAAGTTTGTAATATGGAGCTAAGGACTGAGAATATAGCTCAGATAGTAAAGTACTTGCCTTGTAAGCCAGAAGACCTGAGTTTATGTCAGTCCATCTACTGCAGGGACAACTTAAAATTTAAAAAGCTGGGCCTAGAGAGATGGCTCAGTGGTTAAGAGCACCAACTGCTCTTCTGGGGGTCCTGGGTTCAAATCCCAGCAACCACCTGGTGGCTTACCACCATCTCTAATGGGATCCGATGCACTCTTCTAGTGTGTGTCTAAAGATTGTGACAGTGTGCTCATATACATAAAATAAATAAGACATTTTTTTTTAAATGTAAAAAGCCAGGAATACCTCTGCTCTCAGCATCCCTATTGTCTGTAGTCTTCAGTAAAAGTCCCGTGAGATTTCCCCCTTACATGCTGGCACGTCTGTTGCTTGTTCAGGCTGCTGTCCTTGCTCAGGTTGTTTTTAGGCAGCCATGCTGTTGAAGTATCACAGGTGAAGCTTCCCTGTCATTTCTAGGAGACACAATTTTACAGTAGATTTCCTGGACCAGTCTTTCTTGCCTTTTCCAAGATGTTCTCTGAGCCTTGGATATAGGAGTTGTACTGCTGATATATCCACTGGGGCTGGGCACTCATGAGCAGTTGTTCTCCACATTTTTGCCAATTGTGGTTTTATATAGCAGTCTATTACAAAGAGAAGCTTCTTTGGTAAGGGTTTGGAGCTACACTTATTTATGGATAAGTAAGTGTGGAATCTGGATAAATATGCATGTGAATAGGGATAAGTGTGTGAGCAGGGATAAGTGTGTGAGCAGGGATAAGTGTGTGAGCAGGAATAAGTGTGTGAGTACAGTTAGGAATTGTGCTAATTTAGTGAAGTGTAGCTAGGAGGGTCTCCTCTAAGATCCTAACCCTGGGTAGTTGGCTCAGTTTAAAGTACCAGGCATTGTAGAGGGAAAATTTCCTCAAAAGTTGGGAGGAGCTAAGGTGGGAGGAGGAAGGGGAGGAAGAAGAGAAGGAAGAGGAGGAGCTAAGGGGGCAGAGATGTAGGAGCCATGGATGACCACACATGTATTGGGAGCAGTCCTGGGTAACAAATTATATCTAGGTTAGTTAATTGGTTAACACTTCTAATTGTGTGGGCATCTTGTTATTTGAACACTACCAAATATATAAAGCTATTGGATAATCTTTAAACATTAGAGTCTTGTTTCTACCGGGTACTGCATGGACGGCAGGATGGTCTGGGCTCAGCCTTGTGGAGACAGCGTGGAAGATTGGTGGAGCCATCTCCCATGTTGGCATCTTGTGGGTGCTAGGGCAGGTACTTCTGGCCCGCCTGAGCTGCCAGCCTGAGCTGCCAGCCTGAGCCAAGCAACGGGGAGAACACGCTGCTCGTGGCCTCAGGACTAGCCTAGTCAGGAACATGGTGGCCAGCCCATACCACAAGACGGATCAGGTGCTGGTCATTTTAAATATCACCTTCAACAAGGCATACCTTCTCTCTGCTGAGCAGACCTCAGGTCTGGCTGGACCACTGGAGGTTACAAGACGTGAGTGCTACAGTTGCACCTTCAGGGATACGTTGCTATCTGATCACTGTGTGGTATATCATTGTGTGGGACATAGGCATCACAGCCAGCCAGTGCTATTGCTCGATTAGCTCCCTTCTTAGCCTGTGGAGATTACAGATTGTGGGAATTCTAGAACCTTCTGGTTCTAGAAAAGCCAGTTCCTTCACAGAAGGCTTCCACGTCAGACCCAGCTCCTATCCTTTGAGTCCTAGGTCTGAAATGTGTGGTGTCTTCAGCAATGGGGACTTACCTTCAACCTCTGGGAGGCAACCAAGGACAATAGCAATGGTCTTTATTGTTTTGGGAGTCTGGTAGTTTTTCCCACAGAGGAGCCCCTAAATTGGTTATCCAGTATCAAGTGATCAGCCCTGAAATCATGTACATGCAACACTGAATGGACTCAGCTGGTCGTATTTATATATTTATGCATATATATTTACATATAGCCATTAGGGAAGAGTCTAGGAATTTGGGGGGAGGAGTAAAGACAGGCATGGGGGGGTGGGAAGAAAAGGGAATGGAGGAAATGATCTAATTAAATTTTAATTACAAAACAAAGAACAAAAACCCCAGGAAGGAAGGCTCTGGTTTACAATCCTGGCACAGGGAGATGGTAATAGCTGGACCCCTGGGGCCTAGTGGCCATTTTTAACCTCCCCTACTTGTATAAGTTCCAGGTTAGTTAGAAGTTTGTCTTTCAAATTTAAACAAAGAGTACCAGAGAGATGACTTAGCAGTTAAGAGCACTGGCTGCTCTTTCAGAGGACCAGGGTTCAATTCTCAGCACTCATGTGGCAGCTCCCAGCTGTCTGTAACTCCAGTTCCAAGGGATCTGACCCTTCACACAGACATGCATGCAGGAGAAACACCAATGAACACAAAAATAAATAAAAACATTTAAACAAGGAAACAGAAATAAATAAAATAAATAGGAAAATAAAAACATTTTAACAAGGAAAGCTCATATGGAATGACATTCAATGTCCTCTGGTCCCATGTATGTATACAGGCCTGTGTGTGCACACACATGGAAGTGAGTGCATACATGTAAAAGAATAAGAAAAGAAATTTCCTTGATGCTTCAAAGGGTGGCTGTTCTTTCAGCAGACACACTGCTGTGAAAGAAGTCTCTGTGCTCCCTTCTCTGAGCACCTGGGCACACAGCCCTCTGTTAGCTAGGAAGAAAACCAAGTTTGGAGTCAGTAACTTTGGCTATCACACAGCCTATGCATTTGTAGAGCATTTAGCTTATTGACCTAAATGTTCTCATCTTTGGGGAGGAAAAAGTAGCTTAATTAATTCACAATAAAAATCCTCCATTTCATAGAAGGTAAACCTAATATAACCCAAACAGAATTGAATGTGTGATAGGATTCAGCCATCAGCATGCAGCAGCCTTAGAAATTACAACATCTGACCTTAATATGTGCGAATCTATCAAGATTCCATTGTCGACATGTATATTTTTTGATATTCTTCTCTGAGCCGAAATCATGTCATTTATATGCAAATGGTCGCATCCTTGGCAGCTGCTGAGTCCCAGCTGAAGCCGAGGGACTTATTTGCACTTAATAAAGCCTCATAAATAGGTTTTGCTTCTAAGTGTGGGGGCGGAGCAGGAGCCCCGTGGCCCTTTACAGTTACAAGCTCCTTTTTGTTTTGAAAGCAGACTGGTCACCTCTAACAGGATGGTTCTCAGTTGCTAGGAAACAAGATCGTCATACACCCTCCCCATCCTGCCTCCAGGATGGCAACTGCTTGTCTTATGGGGAGAAGCGGTAACTCAGTCCACACTCCATGACCAGCCGCTGTCTAAGCCTCCAGCGAGTGGCTGGAGGAGTCCGGTTGGGAAAGCCCCAGCTAGAAAGCCAAGGGGTGGGGGGCAGGGGAGGCTCTGGTTGGGTAGAAGAATGAATTTCTCCTCTGGAAACTGGCTATAGGGAAGCAGCCCCATGTAGGGACATTTGTTTACTTGACTGTCCAACCAGACAGTGTGCAATGCTCAGCCTGTAGGTTCCCCCTTTCCTGTCCTCATTTGTGGCACAGGAGACTAAACCCAGGGCTATGCAGGTGAACAAGCACTCTCTACTGAGCTCACACCAGTCCCCCACCACCCACCCACCCAAACACAACTAAAGAAAGAAGAAATGATGATTCGGACTGGGTGCACAGGCCTCAAATTCTACTTTTTCTACCAAACCTCCTCACAACCAACCATGCATGTACTTCCGAGTCGAAACATCTTGTTTCCTGCTTAAGACTGTTTAGGACATGTTTCTTAAAAATGGAAAAAGATTATAGGCCATTGTCTTCCACTGTTGGTCTAGAGGCACGGCGACCCTGAGATGCCCGTGAACAACAGTGACTGGATGCTGATTTGGTGATAGTGACTATCATCCTTGTCCAGGCAGCAGGCTGTTTCTGAGCCTCACTTCTGGTGTGTGAGCAACTGTCTCAGCAGAGCCGGTTACACAGTCTGACAGATGTGGTCCATCACTGAAGACACTGGTTGACAATACTATCAGTACATTGTCACCAGCGTGGTGGGGAGACAAACAGCCTGCCATGGCGACTGATCAGAGGTATTTATAATTGCAAAAAGCATAAAAGCATCCTGGCAACATATTAATCTGAAAATAATCTACTCCCCCCCTTAAAGGAATTTAGAAGAGAAATCTGCCTGGCCTCATAAACAGGGAGGGATCCACGGCATTCTTTTCTTATGTCTCCCAATCTTGGTGTCTTTAATTTGAAAACAGATTGCACCTGTCCTGCCTTTTCACAATTCGAGTATTGTCTTAGAGTTTCTATTGCTGCACTGGAACACCGCAAGTGAAAAGCAAGCTGGGAGTGGAAGGGTTTATTGGGCTTACACTTCCACATAGTAGTTCATCGCTGAAGGAGGTCAGGACAGGAACTCAAGCAGGGCAGGACTCTGGAGGCAGGAGCTGAGGCAGAGGCCATGGAGGGTGCTACTTACTGGCTTGTTCCTCATGGCTTGCTCAGCCTGCTTTCTCATAGAACCCAGCACCAGGCTGGCCCCTGCCCCGTCAACCATTAATTAAGAAAATGCCTTGAAACTGGATCTTATGGAGGCGATTTCTCAATTGAGGTTCCCTCCTTTCAGATGACTTTAGCTTGTGTCAATTTGACACAAAACTAGCTAGGACACATATTTAACAGATCTAAAACACCAAGTCTCTAATAACAATGTATCTCATCCTTCTATTTTTAATTATATACATATGAATCATAGAGGTGTGGATAGATACCCATGGACTGAAGTTTCAGACAGTTGTGAACCACCATGTTGGTCCTGGGAATTGAACCCAGGTCTTCTGGAAGAGCAGTTAGTGCTCTTAACTGCTGAGCTACCTCTCCATCCTCATCCTCTTATTTTTAACCCATGTGTGCCTGTGTTTGTACTTGTCCATGACCAGGTGTGTGTGTGTATGTATGTGTATGTATATGTGTGTGTATGAGTGTGCACATTGGTCAGAGGGTAGCCTCTGGTGTGTGTGTATGTGTGTATATGTGTGTGTGTGTATAAGTGTGTACCTTGGTCAGAGGGCATTCACTGAGTGTGTGTGTGTGTGTGTGTGTGTGTGTGTGTGTGCAGGAAGATTAGCTCATGTGTGGTCGCCGGTGCGGGATCCTGTTGGGCTGAGTTGTGGTTTCCATGGGTCTGCCCTGCAAGTCGGCTGGGACCGTGACTCTGGGCAGCAGAAGCACAGGTGGGATTTTTGACCCAGTTTACTCCACTGTGAGAGAAGCTGCTCGGCTCCGCCCAGGCAGAGAGATCTCACTCAGTCTGCAATCCTGTGGGGGCACAGGGCTCTTGAGTGGACCCAGAGGCCAGTAGTCTCCAGATGCTGCTGGGGGGCTGTGGAAGAATGGAGACTAGAGGCCTACAGGGCTGGCCCGCAGCTGAGAGAAACGAGGGGGAGGGGACCCCCCCCCCCCGACAGCACCCTGTGGGAGAGAGACTCTTGGTTGTGTAATTGCTTGGCAGGGTCTGCTAGTTTGGTTGAATTGGCGGTCCCTGTGGCTGGAACACAGAGAAGTCCTCCTAGGGAGATTAGACAACAGCTCGATAGTTAAACAAAAAAAATCCTGTTCCCCACAGAGGGCCCCAAAGACATGAGGAAGTCCATGGTTTTAAGGCTTTATTGTCATGGCGGGTGGTAGATGGATCTGACGGCACCCCCGCACCCCAAGGGCAGGCTTTTGGTTAAATACAGTTTGTAAGGAAGAGGGTCTGGGAAAGAATACTTGATTGGCTATGCCCTCTGGCCTTTAGGTATCTCATTAATATGGAAATCTCTTGAGGCTGAGGCCTGCAGTCACGCCCTCTACCTGTGGAGGAGCACAAACCTCTCTTTGGGAGGGCCTGTATTGCCCTATGTGACTGAAAAGATTGAGTCAATGGATCTTTGCCACTGTGTCAGGAACCTGGAATCTGGGGGCGTGGCTGAACACCGGATGTTGTCCCACTAGGGTCCGGGGTTCGAGGCCTGTGCCCAACCAGGAACCAAGCTATCCTTTCATGGTCCCACATGTGTGTGTGTGTGTGTGTGTGAGCATTGGTCAGAGGGTGGCCTGTAGTGTCAGCTCTTACTTTCCACCTTTTTTGATAGTTTCCCGTTCGCCGATGTATACAACAGACTAGCAGGCCGTGAGCTTCTCAGGATTTTTCTGTCTGCACCTCCCATTTCACCACAGGGTTCTGGGAATATAGATGTGGTGGCACACGCACCTTCACGATGGCCCTGGGATCTGAACTCAGATTCTCCAGTGACAATGAGCACATTACCCACTTTAGCCTCAGCATTCAATTTCACCACGTGCATGAAGTTACTCCTTATATTATTATTGTTGTTGTTGTGAAATATACGCCATGTGGGTTTCATCAGGAGGCATGAACAGACATCTGCTCACCCCAGACAGGTACCATGAGAGACTGAATACATTCTGCCCAAGTGTCACTTGGTGGCCAGCTGACTCAGGGACAACTCTAGCCCTAAGAAGTCCTTGGTACTGTACCCCAGGCACTGCCTGCACAGCAATCCCTCGGGATAGTGTTCCCTCCCCAGCAACTGGCTTGCTGGTCTTGGGACCTTCTCAACTTCCTGAGCCCTATAGTTTCTTTGGATTCCTGAATCTTGTTAGCCTCCTTCCTCCCTCCAGAAGTGTGTTTCAATTCAGAGGATACAACTTGTACTGCCTGCTTTGTGTATCAACTTGACACAGCTGGAGTTATCACAGAGAAAGGAGCCTCCCTTGAGGAAATGCCTCCATGAGATCCAGCTGTAAGGAATTTTCTCAATTAGTGATCAAGGGGGGAGGGCCCATTGTGGGTGATGCCATCCCTGGGCTGTGGTCCTGGGTTCTATAAGAAAACAAACTGAGCAAGCCAGGGGAAGCAAGCCAGTAAGCAGCAACCTCCATGGCTTCTGCATCCACTCCTGCTTCCTGACCTGCTTGAGTTCCAGTCCTGACTTCCTTTGGTGATCAACAACAATGTGGAAAGTATAGTTGAATAAACCCTTTCCTCCCCAGCTTGCTTCTTGTTAGTGCAGGAATAGAAACCTGACTAAGACATAGCTCCACAACACAGAACATGAAATTTTTGATGTTAACCACTGTCTTAAGAAGGATTTCTATAACCGAAAGACAACTTGGGGAAGAAAGGGTCTTCATCGTACAACTGTCAGGTCACATGTCATCACTGAGGGAGATCAGGACAGAACCTGAGGGCAGGAGCTAGAACAGAGGCCATGGAGAGATGCTTTTTCCTGGCTCCTGGCTCAGCCTGCTTTCCTATAGCACCCAGAGCCGCCAGCCCAGGGGATGGCGCCACCTGCAGTGAACTGGAACCTCCCACATCAATCATCAATCAAGAAAAACAAAACACCACAGGCTTGTCCACAGGCCAATCTGGAAGGAACATTTTCTCAATGAGGTTCTTTCTTCTAAAATGACTCTAGCTGTATCAAATTTATGTAAACAAGCCAGCATGATCACTTTTAGGCATTAGAAGGATGACATTAAATATTCGCATCATTAACAGCCATGTCCAGAACGCTTCACCTGCAAGACACAAACTGTATTTATGGGGCTGTGGCTTTCTCTCTTGTCCCTGTCCCTTCCCAGCTGATGTTCTGCTTTCCGTCTCAGAGAATCTGCCTATTCCAACACACAGGAGTTGAATCACATGGTGTTTGTCCATTTGTAACTGCTTTTATTGTTTAAAATTATACCTTCACGATTCATCCATATTGTAATGTGTTAAAATTTCCCTTCCATTTAAAAGTAGTTCCCTGGTGCGTCCATGCATACCCCCTCTCCATCACCTACCGAGGTTACTTGAGTGTGTCCGTTCGCACTGTGTGTACCCATCATCCACAAGGATGCTTGAGCCACTTCCTCCCCTTGAGAGCACGACTGTGCAGATATCTCTTCAAGACTGCATCGTTCTCCTGCATACATATCCAGAAGTGGAATTTCTGGAATTTGTGATAATTCTATGTCTAATTTTTTGAGGAACTAACACATTTCTATAGCACTGCTATTTTAAATTCCCATTCACAGATCACAAAATTTCTAGTTTCTCTGTGACACACATGCCTATAATCCCAGTTCTCAGAAGGATGAGACAGGAGGATTGCCTTGAGTCCAGGTCAGCCTGAGTCACAGAATGAGACTCTGTCTCAAAAACAAACACACACACACAACAGAAAAACGCTTCCAATTTCTCTGTATTCTTGCCAACATGCATCTTTTATTTGTGTACACTTGTGGGTGCTTGTGTGTGTGTGTGTGTGTGTGTTGTGTGTGTCTGTGTGTGTGCATATGTGCTTGTCCTCATATCTACAACAAAACCTCCCTCAAACATACCAGGGTGACCAATTCTCTTTTTTTCATTCATCCATGGTTTAGTTTCATACACTCAGCACAAACTCTTGTGAAAACATCCTTTGTAAATCAAATTGTCTTAATGCAAAGAGTAAGACTCAGTTGGAAGTTTTCTATTGTGTGGCACTTGAGCTTCAGCTCCCAAAGGTTCTAATTCACTCCCTCATCTCTCTTTGTGCCTGCCTGCCTGCTGTCTTTCTGTCTGTCTGAATCTTCTTTCTCTCTTGACCCTCCTCTGTTCCTTCTTTCTCTCCCACTAGGGTTTCATTATGTAACTCAGCCTGGCCTTGAACTTTTGATCTTCCTACCTCAGGCTCCTGAGTGCTGGGATTAAAAACATATATCATTTGTATATGTGTGCCTGTATGTGAGTGTGGGCACATGAGGCCAGCAGGCATTGGATCCCTGTGGATATTAGTGGCCCCAGCACGTGAGCTCCTGCTGACCTAATTCACTGAAGTGTTAGTTCTGTGCTTTTTAAAGCTCTTCTTTTGGGTTAATATCACCCCTGCCTGAGGGTTTAAAAGTTCAGAATCTCAGGATCTACCCCAGACTTTTTGGATCAGAATCTTCATTTTATGGAGTTGCCCTGGAAATACATGAGGATATTGAAGAAATGGAGTAAGTTATTCTCCATCAACCATAGAATTCCTTTCCTACTGTCCACACACAAACGGGAGCTAATTCCTTATTTGAGATATTTAATAAAAGAAGAAGTTTCTCCCAACCTTGTCCCACGTGGATTGCAGCTGAGATCTGGCAGCCATGGTTATGTCTTCACTAGGGTCTTCACTGGTGCTGTGGGTATTCCTTACTCCATCCATGCCCTGCAGCAGCTCACCAAATACTCATGGATGAGTCCACCTACCCAGCCTCAGCCACGAAGCCCAGTAGTAACGGATGAGCTCGGGCTGTGGTTCAGCCCTGACCCTGCCCAGCTCCATATGACATGGAAGGTTCCACTTCTGACCTTTAGCCTCTCTTTAGGATTCATAATTCCTTCTGCCCATCAGAGTTGTCTCAAACACCTCAGGCTCAGGAGCAGCAATCCCAGCTACCTTCAATATCCATACTGCCTGTAGCTGAGGTAACAGCGGTTATCAAGGGCTAAGGACTCCCCACTCCCTCAGCCCCACAAGACAGCAGTACTAGGAGAGCTAAGGGTCCGCTGTAGCCTGCGCAAGAGCCTTAATGCTAGAGGGGGCATGTGCTCCTTCTGCCTGTTCACTGTCCAGTGCTGAGGAATACACAGGCTGCCAGAGGCCGCACTGGAGGAATCCTTGCCTCCCCAGTTTCTCCTCCGCAGAACAAAAGGACTCCAGCCAGCTGATTGAGAACAGTAGGGTCCAAATATTACCAATCCCAGTTTGTGTTCTTTAGTTAAAACTTCTAATGGGAGAAGTTGGCACTTGGAGAAGACGAAGCAGATCAAACAAAAAGCAGATACCAGTGTGTACTTTATCATATCACCAAAAGAACTAGAAGAGTCTGCTCGTGGGTTTGGCTTCTGGTCGTGCCGAACTCACTCTGCACTGTTATCAGAAAGAGTGGTGTTTGAGAGAATTTATGTGGTTACTTCCCCTGGGTGCTGAACAGAATGTTCCTTGGTATCGTCAGAGAATTAGTTTCTGTATGACTTTCTATCCTACTTGAGTCCTCCAGCAGTGGGACATCAAGCAATATAGTATCTACATGTGAGAAAGAACCAGATTCACTAAATTCAAGGATGTTCACCTAAAGAGATTCATTTTGGAGCTTCTTTCTTTTTTATTCTTACCTTTCTTTTGGGGTTATTTACGTAGTATTTGGAGCCACTGGCCCACATTAGATTAATAGATCAATTAGTCTACATAGAGCAACCGCCATTCTGATGGCTGTATATACTATCCTTTCCATACAGATGCACCTTGAGAAGAAATGAGCAACTTCTGGAACTCACTGTGTGGCTCAGTTTGTCTTTGACCTTGTGGTGAGTCTCCGGCCTCAGTCTCCTGAGTGCTGAGATTATAGCATGAGCTAGTGTATGAGCTGATGCTGTGGCCGCTCCATGGTATAGTAAAGAGGCTTTTACTGGAGATGTCAGTGACAATGAACAGAAGAAGTCCAGAGCAGAGAGAAAAAGAAGCCGCTGACTGGACCTGGTCACAAGAGAGGCAGGAGCAGACCAGAGGGAAAGAGAGGAAAGTGATGGAGAGCAGAGAGGGAGAGAGGGAGAGAGAGAGAGAGAGAAGAGAAAGAGAGAGAGAGAGAAAGAGAGGAAGAGAGAGGAGGAGGAGGAGAACAAGAAGAAGAAGAGAGGGAGGAAGGGAGAGAGGGAGCAGGAAACGAGGGAGGCAGAGAGAGGAAGACAAGAAAACCGGAAAGAAAAGGCACACAGCTGAACCAGCAGTGTTGTAGATGATGAGCAGTGAGGCCCATGGGGGAGGGGAGAAGAGCTGGGTACACGTGAGAGTGCAAGAGTCTGGGGCTAGCATGCATGTTGGTGTGCTAATAGGCATCACAGATAGACATTTGTTCATTATTATGATGGAAAACACGGAAGCAATGAGCATGGTAGCAGACATGATTCTAAAAAAGTAGCTAAGAGCTACATCCTGATCTGTGAGGAGAGATAGATAGATAGATAGATAGATAGATAGATAGATAGATAGAGAGACCCTGGGCCTGGAACCTCAAAGCCCATCTTGAGTTGTAGGTCCCCAAGGGGCTGCCATGCTCTGGCTGAGATTTTTCCACGGCTGCTGTCTGCAAAGTAACATTCTGCAGTTTTTCTAAGAACAAAACATCCTGTTGAAGGATGATGCCCTGGGCAGGGACTTTTCACTATACAAACCAGTGCCCCCCAGTTGATTTCTGTTTGTGTTTTTTCTCTCCCTGGTTTGGTTTATATATTGAACCTGCTCAGTAAAAGCTTCGGCATTCTCTCATAACAAATGATTCAATCTGTGTCTTCCTTTAATCCGCCAGGCCTATGCCCGAGCTCGGTACCATGGCAGCGCTGGTGCTGTCACTGAGTGACACACTTCCTTGCACAAGGCTACAACTCCTAATCTTTCTAATACTTTCAAACAGTTCTACTTTTTGGTGACTAAGCATTCAAATATATGAACCCGTTGTGGCCATTCTTATTCAGACCACCACAGCTACAAAAAACAAACAAACAAAAAAGCAATGTGTATTTCTGTGGGGAAAAAAAGGTCGATGCAGTGCCCTGGAGGCTTTCCACGCCAGTGGGTCCCACAAACAGGAGAAAGGTCTGGAGTTTCAAAGGCTGGAAGCTTTGGTGATGGCAGGCTCCAAAGACACGAGAATGTCCATAGTTCCAAAAAGGGTTTATTTTCAGGGCGATGGTAGATGGATCTGGATGTACCCCATGAAACTCAGGGCAGACCTGAGTTAAATAGGGAGGGAGAAAAGGGAGATCTGGGGAAGAATGTTAATTGGCTCCACCCTCTGGCCTTCATTAGTTTGTAAATCTCTTTAGGGCCTGAGGCCTGTAGTCACACCTCTACCTGTGCACTTTAGGAGGAGCTGTAATGGCCTACATGACTGAACAATGTAGGTCCATGGAGACTAGACTGTGTGTCAGGACCCTGGGTTCCCGGGATGTGGCCGAACACCTGCCGTTTCTCCCTTGGAGTGTTGGGGTTCCAGGCCCATGTCCAGCCAAGAACCAAGATACCCTTACAGTCCCACATCTCCTCCCCTTTACTTTTTTAAAATAGGGGGAGTCACTGTGTCATCTGTGGTGAAAATATTGGATGAGGAAGTCAAAAGAAAGTACTATTTAGACCGAAGAGGTTAGCACAATTAAGTCACAGGGTAAGAGGAGTTGAGGTTGGGGGTTGGGAAAGCAAGGGATCATTGAATCAATTAAATACAGGTAGTACAGTTTGAGGTAATACTCTGACTAATCTAGATAGCATTTAAAAATTTTATTTTTTAAAAGGAAACTGGCCCAAAAATTTAAAACAATTGCACATAAAACCCCCATCGTCTAAAAATTACTACCTTTTCCATAAAATGACCTTAAAAAATAAAATTCAACCACTTTTCCCTTTTCCCTTTTGACCGTTAGCCCCCCCTTTCCCCTGATGCTTAAATGCAACTTTAAAACATCGGCCCCCTAAAAATGAAAAATTTTCTGGGATGTTTTTTAAATCAAAAAGGTAAGGAGAAAAAAAAAAAGGGGCTCACATCCACGAAAACAGAAGGGGAAAAGGGGAAATGAGGAAAAGGGGAAAATAAAAAAAAAGGGGGGAAAAAAAGGGGGGAAAAGGAAAAAAAAAGGGGGGGGGAAAAAAAAGGGGAAAAAAAGGGGGGGGGGAAAGGGGGGAAACAAAGGGGAAGGGGGGCCGAAAAAAAAAAAACCCAAAAGAACCGCTTTTGAAAAAATTTTAATGGGGGGCCCCGGGGGGGGGGTTTTCCCCGGGGGAAAATCTGGGGCCACTTTTTGGGTGCAAACCCAAAACCAAAAAATTTTAAATTTTTAGGGAAAAAAAAACCGAGCATGTAAAAACATTTCTAAAAAATGCTAAGACTAATCCTGCTGTGAAAAAGAAAAATGAAGTGTTTAAAAATAAAACCCGGGCCTAACCTAAACCCCATCTTTTGGGGCCCCCAACTCCCCTTGCGGAAATTTTTTCCACGTGGTCTCAAAAACTTCCCCTTTTTTCCCAAAAAAAATTTTAAGAAACCCGGCACCCCCTTTCACTATACCCATGCCCCCCATTGTTTTCGGGGTTTTTTCCCCCCCTTTGGTTTAAAAACCTGTCAAAAAACCCCTCCCCAAAACCCCCAAATTAAAACTTTCCCCTTTTTCCCCCGGGTACCCCCAGTCCCATCCCGCTCCTTCCCTGTGAATTCCCAAAACTCACCCCTTTTTTTTAAACTTTAAAAAGTTCTTTTTTTTTTAAAACCCTAAAATTAAAAACCCCGTTTCCTTCTATAGCCCCACACTAAAAAAAAAACAAACAAAAAAGAAATTTTTTTAAAAAAAAAGCATACCCGGGGCCCCCCAGGGGCCCAAAACAAAAACTTTTCAAGGGGAATTTTTTTATGGGGCCCAAAGCCGGTTCCTATTTCCCCAAAAGGGGTTTTTTTTCGGGCAGGGAAGGTCGGGTGCCCCCTAAAACCCGCCCGTTTGGGGGGGGAAAAAGGGAAAGGGGGGGAAAAGGTTAAGGTCCCCCTCCCTTTAAATATTTTGTAATTCTTGGCCCAAAGGGTAAAACCCCCCTTTTTTTTAAAATTTTTGGGAAATAAACTAAAATGAACCCCATAATAAAAATTTGTGGCCCCTGCCCAGGGCCAACCCCCCTTTTTCCCTTTTTTTTTCCCCCTTTCCACCAAAAAAAGATCCCTTTCACCCCCAAAAATTTCCCCTTTATTTTTAAAAAAGGGGTCCGTGTCATTGGGGTAAAATTTGGTTTTAAATCAAAAAAGTACTTTAACCAAAGTTCCAAATTAAAAAAAGTGGGAATTAGGGGGGGGTTTAAACAAGGGACATTGAACCCAATAAAATTCTTATTTTGGGGGAAACCCTTAATCTAAAACAATGCCCCCCCCCTTTCAAACGTCTTTTATTTTTGACCCAAAAAAAAACCGACGAAAACGGGATCTTCTTCTGTTTTTAATTGGCCCGGGGGTTTAGGGGTTTCTGGCAAAAACTTGGTGTTGTAGTTCGGGGAAAAAAACCCCTTTTTTGGGTATCCCTTAGGTAATCAAAAAAGACACCCCCGGGGGTTTGTTCAAACCCGGGTTCAAAAAAAACTTCCCCCCTATGGTTTTTAAACAAAAGGTTTTGAATTTTTTCCCCAAAGACTTTGACGGGTTTATTGGGGAAAAAAAAAATTTTAATTTTTTTCTGGTAGGGAACTTTTTTTGGGGGAAAAAGGCCCCCGGAAAAATTTCCCCCCCCCTTTTTCCCCCGGGAAAATTTGGGCTTTGAACCCTTGGTCTTAAAAAAAAAAAACCTTATCCAGGTAAATTTAAAAAAAGGAGTTTAAAAAAAACAAAAATTTTTGGGTTGGCTAACCTGTTTTTATTCCCTTTTTTAAAAACTTGGGGGGGGGAAAACCCCAACTTTTGAAATTTCCTTTTGGGAGAAAGGGAAAAAGGCTTTAAACAGTAAGGGGGGGGCCCCTTCCCCCATTGGGGGGGGCCTTAGCGGACCATATTTCCCTTTTTTTCTTCCAGTTTAATTTAAAAGAAAAACCCTTTAAAAAAACAGGGGAAAAAGGGGTTTGGGGGCAAAAATTTTTGTGTAAAAAAGGGGGGGGACTAAATTTTCCCTAAGCCGGGGAAATGCTAAAAATTTTTCTTCCCGCTCAGGGGGTTTTTTAGCTAAAAAAACTAAAAAACCTACGGGGGTAGGGGTCCAGCCTTTACTCCCCAACCCGCGGGCCCTTAATGCCGAAAATCCGAAAGGGGGGTTTTAAAAGGGAATTTGCCTTTTTTCCCCCCCCCCAAAAAAAAAAAGGGCCGCGAACCCCTAAAGGGTTTGTTTTGTAGGGAACCGCAAATTAAAAAAGGGAAAAAAGTTTTTCCCCCTAAAAAAAATTTCAAAGGCCCCCAATTTTTTAAGAAAACCCTCCAAGGAAATCTTTCCTTTTGGGGGAAAAACCAAGGGTTTTTTTTTGTTATTTTTAAACCGTTTGAAAAAAAGGCGAATCAAAAAGTATTAAATTTAAAATTTAAAAATTTTTGGAACCTCCATTTTCCAAATTGTTTCCCAAAAAATTTTTTTTTTAAGCCCTTTTTGGGAACCCACCCTTTTAATTTCAAATTTAAGGCTAATGTTTTTTTTTTTCCCAACCACCAAAAGGGTTTTGGGGGGAAAAAACCCCCAATTTGGCCCGGGGTGTGGGGACCCTTTTTTTCCCTAAAATTTGGAAGTTACAAAAAAATGGGGTTTTTAAAACCAATCTTCGGAAGTGGACCTTTGGGCTTTCCCCCTTTTCTCCCCCGGGGTTTTTGGGGGGGGGGAAAAAAGGGGGCCAAAAAAGGGGGGCCCAAAATTTTTAAAAAAAAAACCCTTTTTTTGGGAAACCCAAAATTTTTTCCCAAAGGGGAAAAGGTAAAATATCCTAAATTTTAAACCTTAATTTTATCCCTTTACTACCCAAACCCCGGGGCCCCCCCTTTAAGGCTTCCCGGCTCCCCCCAAAGAAGTCAATTTTGGGTGGGGGAAAAAAAAATTTTTAAAAGGGAAAATGGGAAAAAAAAAGGGTTGGGGGTTATGGGGAAATTTTTAAAGAATGTTTTTTAAAATTTAAAACCAAGCCCCGGGGGTTTTCCCCAAACCCTTTTAAACATTTGGGGCTTTATGGGTTTTAAAAATTTTTTTACCAAAAAAAAAAAAAAAATTTTTTTATTTTTAAAAAAACAAAAATTCCCATTGAGCCAAATTTTTTGGGGAAAATTTATCTTTTCCCCTGTGGGGAAAAGGGGGGGGGAAAAAGGGGGGTTTGGGGGGGGGGGGGGGAAAAAATTTTTTTTAAGGGAAAAAATTTTAAGCAAAAAAAAAAGGGAAAATAAAAGGAAAAGTTTGGGGTTTTTGTTTAAAAAAATTTGTGGGAAAAAAAATTAGGGGGACCCAAAACCCCAAAAAGGGGGGTAGAAAGGCAAAAAGAAAAAAAAACCCACAAAAAAAATGAAAAAAAAAGGGGGGGGGGAAAAAACCCGGGCGATGGGGGAAAGGGAGGATTTAAAAGGGGAAAAAACCGGGGCCCATGGGGTCAAATTTCCCCGGGGAAAAAAAAAAGCTTTTTAAAGAATTTGGGGGTTTTTTGGAGGGAAAGGCCCCGTAGACCCCTTTGGCCCGGGGGGGGGGGACTCTGGCCGGCCCCCCCTTCCCCCTTTGAAAAAGAAAACCCCAAAAGGGGTCTGGGGGTTAAAGGGAAAGCCCAAACCCCGGGCTAAAAACGGGGGGGTTTTTAAAAAGGGGGCGAGCTGTTTAGGAAAAGTAAAAAAATGGGAGGGTAAAGGGGGGAGGGGGCAGGCCAAGGGGTTTTTCCAAAAAAAACCCTTTTTACTGGGGCAAATGGGGGGGAAAAGGGGAAAAAGGGGAAAAAAGGGGAAAGCAAGAAAAGCCCTTTACCATCGGGGGGACAAAAAAGGGAAAAAAACCCCACCCCGGGGGTCTACCCGGAAAACTGGGGGGGGAAAATTTTCCCCCCAAGGGGATTTAGAAAACGGGGTGGGGAAAGGGGGGGTTACCTATCTTTTTTCCTTTCCCCCTTTTTTCGGGGGGGGAAAGTTTCCGGGGTTAAAGGGGTTTAAAAATTTTAGGGGGAAAATTTTGACGGCCGGGGGGGAAACCCCAAAGTTTTTTAAAAAAAAAGGGAAAAAAAAGGTATCCTTTGGGGGGTTTGGGGGGTTTGGGGAAGGGGATTTTGCCCCTCCAAACATTTTTTTTGGGGGGGAAAAATTAAAAAAAAAAAAAGGGGTTTTATTCGGGGGAGGTGGGGGAAGGGGGTGAAAAAAGAAAAAAAGGAAAAGAGGGGGAAGAGAAAGGGGGGGAGAAAGGGGGAAGGGGGGGCCACCAGGGGTTGGGGGGAGGAGAAGGGAAGGGGGAGGGGGGGAGGGGACAGAGAGAAGCTAGAGGCAAGAGAGCAAAAGAGCAAGAGGGTAAGGGGGGGGCAAGCAGCCCCTTTTATAGTGGGCAGGCCTACCTGGTGTTGCCAGGTAACTGTGGAGGTGGAGTTTAGACAGAATACTAACAATTTCCACCAAACAAAAATTTAAGTTGTATTTTTATCAGTGTCCATAGCACCACTGGGTATTTAAAAATCTTAAGATAATTAAACACATGTCAGTAAGATGGTCATTAGGTAAATTATGCACATCCACAACAGTACTGTGTGGAGATGATTATGTATATGAATATATTCATACTGTATTGCTAAATAAAGACTAAGTGCTTATATTACTTCATAATATGTCTTGTTGTGTGTACATGTTGTGTATGCATCTTGTTGTGTATGCATCTTATTGTGTGCACATCTTGATGGGCTATGATCATCACCAAGTCCTAGGATCAATACTGATTTTTAGCTTCTTTGTACATTTTGTATTACCTGAAAATTCTTTCTTTCTGTTTTCTATCCACTCTCTGTCTAGAGTACCCAACCGAGTTACACCCTCTCTAAACATCCACATGGATGGTACTGCTTAGATGTCTAATGAGAACATCATGGTTTATCTGTATATGTTGTCCCCATGTCTTCTTCTTGGTCCTTCTGCCACCAGACAGCCATGAGGTGAACTACTTCACAACACCACAATGTGCCCAGAAGCAACAGAGCCAAAGGACTGTGGACAAACATTCTTGAAACTGAGACAAAATAAATTCTTCCTCTCTAAAGCTTCTTCCTTAGTGACAAAAATAAATAAATAAATAAATAAATAAATAAATAAATCCACAAAAACAAAACAAAACCTAACATAGTAGGTGTAAAAAATGCAAAGCAAAAGGCAAACATTTCTCCCATGTAAACTTTGAAGTCTTTGATGGATCCTAGGAGGCAAACATTTCAAAAGACAAAGTTATTCTGAAAGTGAAAAAGTATTGAAGTGAACTTATTATAGTGTGTTCTTGCTGTATATGAAAAATGAAATGAATATAATTTAAAATAAAAGAAATATGACATTATAATGCAAACAAAAATTAAGGAAAATTCCCAAAGAATAGGAAACGATTGATAGACAGTGCAGGAAAATGAACAGACAGAGGAAGTAATAAAACCAATTGGGAAAACCTCAAAGTTTATATATTAAAGTTCATAATTTTAAATGTAAGAATCTAATAATAACTGCTAATCCTTTTCTTTTTAAAATTTAATTTAAGGATGAAGAAGTTCAGAAGCGACTTTATTCAGTCATTCTTTTTATAACATAGCTGTCAGATAGTAAAGATTTGTGTTTAACTTTCAAACTTTCCTTCAAGACAATATCCTATACTAGACGAGAGGTCTAAAAGCCGCAGCTGACTGTCTATTGTGAGGAGAAGGTGGTCCAGGAGATCTATGTCAAAGCCCATGTTGCTGAGGTAATGTGATGCCAGGAAACAGCAGGCAGGATGGCAACTGTCTTTTCCTTCTTGCTTAGACAGCAGGAAGCAGCTTGGCACAGGTCTTGGTAGATGACCCCCTGCTTGTCCTCTCAAAGAGTATTTTGCTGACCAGGCTTCCAATGTGGTAAGATGTCTCTATGTGTAAATGCACTTGCCACGCCTGGCAACCTCTGTTGACCCTGGAAACCCTGCAGTAGAAGGAGAGACCTGACTTCTGTAGGTTGTCCTGTTTCCCCGACACAGACGATGGCAACAATGTTACTCTTACTCAAGAAACATTGTATTTTAAATGCTGTTTCAAGTCTTCATCCCCATTCCTACTGTTGGGAAATAACCTCAGACAATTCCAGGCTCCCCAGCCTCTGCCAGTTAGGCTGATCCAGAAATCTTAAAACCTTGAAATACTGACACTGGGAATTCTAAATACTACAATTTCTCTGAAGAAAGAAATGACCATATGAGGGTAGAAAGCTGAATCCAGGTTTGGGATTGATCATCTCTGGAACATGACAGAAACATCATTTGTCTGCACCGCTGTTCCTATCAGCTGATGAAATTCCATGAACTTTCAGTAAGTTACCATCATATTTGCCTGAAGAAGCCAGCGAAGAGTGTTACTGTTTGGTCACAAGTACATTTCCTGCCAACTCTGTGGTCTGTGTTCTAGTTTGTGCTGAGTGGCGTCTTCACAGCCAAACATGGCTATATGCAGATGTCTGGCCAGATAGGAAACTCAACGTGGAAGCTTCATCTGGTGCTTATGGGAATCATTACAGGATTTCAAAGGAGAAAGGCACATAGGAAGAGAACTGAGTGTGCTCTGCAGGAAGTCCTGCTCTGAATGAAGGAAGGCAGAAATGCAAGGCTCCAAAGATGAAGCCTGAAACTGAAAGTTGGTCAGCTCTTAACAACTCTCTTACAATTGCCCTTACAATTGCCTGTCCTTGTAAAACTGTTTGTTCCTTTTGAGACAGGGTCTGTCTATGTAGCCCTAGGCTGCCCTCAAACTCACAAATCTGCCTGCCTCTGCCCCTACCCCCTGCAGTGCTGGGTGGGATTAAAGCATGCACCACCACACCCAGACACATACTTTTCATGTTGGATTTTCTTTATTCTTTTTCTTTTTAATCTCTGTTTTCACTATTTTGTCAGCATTTATTTTATAATTTGAATAAAATGTTGTCTGTATTTCACTTTTACACATTTCTAATACTGGAAGAACACTGTGAAGACTTTCAGAATTTTAAGTCACTTTCTTTGCACATTTGACACCACAAAAGTATGTTGTCACACAACAATGGTTCTGTGTGTATGAACATACATAAGAAATGTAAACAACTTAATAAATTAAAAAGTGTCCTTTTGTGCACTTGGAGAGAGTGAGAAAACTTCCCCAGACTGGCTCCATGGAGTACTACATGTACAGAGACAGCCCTTGGGCTTGATGCATTTTATCAGGGCACTTCAGAGTGCCACATAAAAGCTTTTTATAAAAGCTGGGTGCACAATTACCAAACATACTGATATACATATGTATTTCATTTTTTGTCCAATTCCTTTATGCATACAGTAAACATGCTCCTAACAGTTACATCTATGTGGTTATCACAAACACATCTGAATGACACACTTGGAAGATTGTAACTACTATCAGTTCACTGTGTGAAGCTGCATCTTATCATGCTTCTATGTTTGTCATGTAATTCCCCTTCAAATGTCAATCCTTAAATACGTCATTTAAATAACTTCAAATTGTTTTCTCCACAACTATGTTTTGAGGATTTTGATATTTCTGGATTGTAGACAGTTGAGATTTTTGACCTTTGGATTTCATTATCTTGGATTATGGCATTCAGGATTGTGTTTCTCCAGTTATGGCCTAAACTGCCCCATCACACTGAGATTTCATGTAGACTCTATCATCTGGCTGTGCATGTTAGAGAGTTCTGCAGGATAGTGGGTGGCACTTTGGGCTATAAAAGTCATCTTGTGTTGAGAGCTCAGTGGGCTGTTCTGTAAGATCTTGGAAGACAAGAGTGTGGAAAGGCCTGGCTTGTGAAATTTCAGAGGGAGGCAAAGACTCTTCTGGGTAATTTGTGTGACGAATCTGTGGTGTCTGGTTAGCTGGAGCTGAAGAATCAGCTGTGATTAACAAGAGACTAGAACCACTAAAGTAAAGCCTTTGCTTTTCTGGGACAGTGGATGCTGGTTAGCAGGGGCCAAAGAAGCAGCTGTGATTAACAAGAGAGCAGCATCAATGAGGTGAAGTCTTCTGGAAAATGTTTTGCACCACACAGAAGCTGCTTTCCAATTGTGTCTTGTGCTGGCACTTGAAGCTGGTAGTGTAGGAGTCACCAGGTGATCCATGACGGGAGTCACGGGAGAGTAGCTGTGGCTTGGCACTGTGAAAGGCCAGAGATGTCATTGGTGAAGGAGCATTGGAGGCCCAGAATTAAAGGGATCATGCAAAGAAGTTGACCCTTGGCATCACAAACACAACCCAGGAGAGGTACTGGTGAGAGTGCAGCCTCGTTGCAGCAAAAGACCTTAGCATTTTAGAAATGCCAGAACCATGGGATGACCAGTGTGTGTGGTGCAGAGAGCAGAGGTGCAGAGAAATGAGTGATCCAAGCCTCTTACAGGAGCCCAGAAGATTGTGTGTGAATCCTGGAGATGGGACATTGAGCTATTTCATGGTACTGTAGTCATCAATATCACAAATCCCACAGCCTACAGCAGTGACCTGCCTGTAAGATGACCTGGTGCAAAAGTGGCTCAAATGTCAGGAGAGTGACCAACCACAGTCTGATAGGATTTGCGGCTCACTCCATGAGGCTGGATAGGCCATGGGCTAGGGAAAATCTAACACTGTTATTCTGCTAAAGGCACATAACAATGGGATGACTCCTGAAGATGTTCTGCTGTACTCCCAGTGTCCTGCTCAGCCATCACCAGAGAAGGGTCTTCTTGCACTAGATGGAAACTAGCACAGAGCCCCACAACCAGACATGAACAGAGATGGAGAGATTTTAGAGCACTCAGTCCTAAATGGGATTTTTTTTTTCCATTAAACGACCCCCTCAAGGCTCAGAGAGATCTGTGCAGAAGATGAGGCAGAAATATTGTAAGAGTCAGAGGTGTTGACTGATGTTTCTAATGAGACAGTGTCTTCTAGAGACAACATGGCTGATTGTTTATGTGAACTCAGAGACGACGGTGGCTTGCACAAGTCCTGTACAGCTTCAAGCCAGATGAGGTCCCACAACTGAAACAGGATGTGGACACAGCCCAGCGTCCCACCCCTTAACCAAGAAGCTATCTGTAATAGACATCTGCTTGCAAAGAGAAAAATCAGTTTTCTCCCAGTGTCACTGGAGTACCAATTACACAACAAGGCAAGCCCCATGCCCAGGATTAGTTGGTCAACACAAAAGGAATGCCATGATTTGGGTTTTTATTTAGATTTTTGTTTTGTTCAATTTGGGGGGGGCATTTTTGTTTTACTGGTCTTTTTGCTTGTTTGTTTTGATTTTTGGTTTTGTGGAATTTTTTTTTAAAGAGAAAGTACAGGGAGGGTAGAAAGAGAGAGGGAGAAGGGGAGGGAGAGGGGGAGGGGGAGAGGAACAGAGAGGGAGTAAAAGGGGGAAAGAGAGAGGGAGACAGAACATAAAGTTGGATGGGGAGGAAGGAGGTGGGAGGTTTTGCATGGAGTTGAGGGAACAGGAAAAACATGATCAGAATATACTGTATAAAATTTTTCAAATACAAATTTATTTATATATGATTGAAAAGTGATTGATTTATATAATTTTAGCTCAAACAACTATAACTAATCATTATATTTCTATGATGTAATGCCAGCCTGCCAAATGAGGGCGTTTTGTCTCTTCCCTTATCTGTAATTTGTTCCTCAGTGACTCGTCTCCCCTGTTGACTCTGTCTTCTGATGCTCCTCCTTTTATAATCCATGGTCGAAAGAATATGCAGCCTTACTATTTGTAAAAAACTGGCCATGTTCAGTCATGTTGTTTCCTGGGAACATCAGCCATTACCTCTGGCTCTTAAGATATTTCTGCATCCTCTTCTGTACAGATTCCTGGGCCTTGACAGAAGGGTTTTAATGAAAAAAAAAATCCCATTTAGGAATGAGTATGTTGGGCTGGAGAATGGCTCACAGGTTAAGAGTACTGGTAGCTCTTCCAGGGGTCCTGAGTTCTAGGCCCAGCAAACCACATAGTGGCTCACACCATCTATAATAGGATCTGGTGCCCTCTTCTTGCCTACAGGTATATATCAGGCAGAACAACAACAACAACCACCACAACCACCACCACCACCACACAACAACAATAATACCTGGCTATGTCTGTATAGTGCCTTCTTAAGAAGTCTGGACATTATAACTTACACAGAATCTACAACAGAAACCTGAATCAGAGAACTTTGGAAATAAAATTTGACGGGTAAAGTGTTGAGTTTTAAAGAACTCTAACTTCTCTCATGCATCTTTATTGCAGTTTGATCAGTCACCTTATTATCTATGAGCCCCTTAAAATATGACCAGGTCATAGTCATCTTTCTAGGACTTTTCAGGGATTCAGCTTGACCTAAGCACAGCCATCTTGGTAATAAATGCCTTTTGATCTGCCAGGTGACCGCGGCACTCACTCCAAACCCTGACACACAAACTAAGTCATTAATGTAGTCAGCCCAGTCTGGATTGTCCCTTAACTGACAATCATTAATGTTTTTTGAGAAAGCCCAAGTATGTTCTAGTTGGCTGAGTCCCAGCTTTGTCTAGCCTCGTAAATAGCAGCTGTTTAGTAAGTTTTTTTACTGAATAAATGAAGAGTAAGATATCTGTCTCTTTTTAAACAGTAAAGTACCACCAGTCCATTTGAATATGCAAATACTTATATACAATAGATATCTGAATCTCAAAGCTGTAAGCAGAGCTTGGGTTACAGAAAGTTGTGTGTAGAATTGACATAGTACAGTTCACAGCTAGAACATAATTCCTTCACACCTTTAAGGACAACAAGGACAGTTGGGTTAAGTTCACATTTCACACTGTAAGTCTGAGCTCTAAGCTGCAAGCTTTAGTGTTAGGAACTAAAGTTGGCTAAAGTTTAACACATCAAAATGAACCTGGACACCAGGTTCTCCCAGCATCCTTCAGCCCCTAACTGTTCCAGGGTCCTCCTGGCTTGCATACTCTGTCCCCTGTCTTAAGCCCTCCAGCCCAGGGGTCTGAGATGCTTTTCTCTGTATATCCAACCATTTTGGTTGCCCACTCCTTTGTGCCTTTGGCCTCCTGGCTGCTGCACCTCTTTCCCCTCTCCTTTCTCTCCTCTCTCTCCAGGTCTTCATGGCCACCCTGGACTCTCTCAAATGTGTCTATCTCTGCCTACACTCTCCCTTCCATCTACAACTAACTTTCTCCTCCATCATACCTTTCCTCTTATTTCTTTTTTTTTTTTCATTTGGAACCAACCTGGGTTCCAGTTTTGGGTGGGCCTACCAGTTATTTGCTAACAATTCAGGGAAAAATAATTTAGTATCTGAAGGGTTTACTTCTTTATTATCTAAACTGAAGCTTTGAACTAGTGTTTCTAGGCGTCATTTATTGTACCATTCGATTATTTCCCTCCTTTAAAAATGTATCAGCTAATGACAGAACACAAATATTTTTACAAGAGAAACTAATTGGAAATTGGTTGTTTACATTTTTGATAATTTTTAAAAATTAAACAATTGTAGTAAAATCATTTGGGCTTAAGAATATGTCTATGTGCTGGTGACTTAGCTCAGTGGTGAAGTACTTGTCTGGGAGGCCTAAGCCCTGGATTAAACCTTTGAGTATATGTAAAGGTAAAGTTCTAATCTGTAAAAGGTGTTCAGTTTCCAAACTGATCATTAGAAAAGCTCATAAAACAAACAAACAAAAATATCAAACCCCAGAGGGTTTATTGTATGTACAATTTCTAAAGAACTGAAGCTATTTACTATCATAAAGAGATAACATTAGCTTAACTGAAATTCCTTTTTATTATTAAAACTCATTATCTTATGTGTTTGAGTGTTTATATGTCTGACTACCTCATGTGTGCCTATAGAGGCCAGAGAGGCCATTGGATCCCCTGAAATTGGAGTTAAAGATGGCTGTGAGTCACCATATGGGTTCGATGAATAAAATCCAGGTCCCCCGGAAGAGAAGCCAGTGCATTTAATGGTTGAGCCATCATCTCTCTACCCCCTAATTCCTTTATTAAATACAAATTTTTATAGCTGTAACATATATGTACAAATGTAAGCTATGTACATTTTCTAATTCATTTGGAATGAACTGTATGCGGTTTTTTGCTTGTTTCTGTGGGATTTTGCTGAAGTATGTAAGGCTCTTTAAGGGATATATTAGGCTAGGGGAAGGTTTTAAAACTGAAACAAAGATGATTCTTCTGAATTATTTACTTTATTATGTTAATTAAAACAGAACTCCAGAGTCCTCTAGAACTCCGAGTACCCTCAAGCTACATACTCAGCTGATGCATGAGAATTATGAATATAATTACACCACTGGTGAAGAATACCGACTCTGAAAGACAATTTAAAACCCTGTATCATTATAAGTAGGAAGCATAAGCAGGACATAGTGCCTCAAGCCTTAATCCCAGCGCTCAGGGAGCAGAGGCAGCTGGATCTCTGAGTGCAAGGCCTGCCTGGTCTACAGACTGAGGTCCAGGCAAACCAGAACTACACATTGAGACCCTGCCTCAAAGAAACAATGACAACAAAGCACATAACACGCAGAAAATAGGAAGAGTCATTACTTTTACGTAAGTCTTCTGGAACGGATTCTCTTAGAATTCTGATAATTGCTTCCTTTCCTTTCTTTTATATATAGGAGTATCTCATACTTTAATACACACAAAATCACCAGGAACCTTGTTAGCACACAGACTGACTGGTCTGGCCTCCCTTCTCCCAGTGTCCTTATCTGCATGAGAAGCAAGGCCTTGAAGGATGGTGGTTTTGTCTGACTGAGCAAGGCCTAAGCTTGGTGACCTTGTGTGATGCTAAGCCTCACATCTATTTGCCCTAATTTCTTCACTGGTACCTTTTAAATTCCCACAAAAGTAAATGTTCTTAAATGCAGACACCAGTTAGAATCTACAATTATATAGGTGAATATGATCCTGTGACCCCCAGGCTAAGGGTTCTCAAAGAGTGGTTTCTAAGGTCCAAGAATTCATGTATTTAATATACTACCCATATTTTTATGATAATGCAAAATTGAAAAGTTTAATTAGTCTACTAATTAAACTTTGGGTTTCACGTCAAGATCTTCACAGTCTGGATTAAGTTACATTCTAAACCTCTATAGCATTAACCTATGCTAAAACCCCACCTGTTTATTATTTCTCAAACAGATGTTTTCCTCCACAGACCTCTGCTCAGGCTGGTACCTCTGTCTAGAATGTCTATTTCTTTCATATTTTCCTCAACAAAGTGTTACTCATTTTTTTGTAAGGGTCAAGTTTTAACTTCTTTGAAGACCATCTTAACTGTGTAGCTAAGACCATATCCATAGTTCTTAAAACCCTGCTTGCAATGTGGAACCTTGGGTAATTTGTTGGAAATATAAACCACTGAGGAATACTCCAGCCTTACGTGATAAGATCTGAGTATGGTCCAGAGCAACCTCGAGTGACTCATGGCACTGCTGCAGTGTGCTCCACGCACCGCCTATGCGGACATCACCTATTTCCTTCCATTTATTGTCCTTTGCAGGTGCTACATTATGTAGAAGCTGAAGGTCATGCACCCTGCAAGGAGCAATTTATTGGTGCCATTTTCCAGTAGTTCAGAAGACTGTTAGCATTCTTTAGCAATAGACTATTTTAAAAACACACACATTGTGTTTTAAAGATATTAACACTATTGCATACATAAGAGGCTACAGCATAATATAAACATAACTTTTATACTCACCAGTAAATAAAAAAATTAATACAGCTTGCTTCACGGTGAGAGCGACTTTATGCTAGAGACCTGAGGCACCCCTGTACTTTATTGCATCTCTTACTGTCTCTCCACCATGTAAACTCCGCAAGAACAGAAACAGCAGTCCCATCCTCCGCAGGACCAAACAGTGTTTTTCACTTAACAGATCACACTGAATTAAACTCTTACTTCTGTAGTGCCAAAGTTAAGGATAAAAAAATTTTAGTGCATCAGTTTTTCATTTTAATGGATCTGAAGAACCTTTAAAGGTTGTCTGATAGATTCAGATATAGACCAACTATAAAGACAAGCAGGGCTGTCCTTAACAGGAGACAGAATTATGAGTTTTGTCCTTAGTATTTGATGGAAGTGTAGTACATATTCCTAATAATGTTCATTATTAATGACAATCATTTCACCTACGAGTTCCTCTTCTTTTTTTCTCTATGTTTGGCCTCTACGTTTTTATCCTTAGAACAAAAATATCATTCTAAAATTTCTTAAAAGGTTTTAACTTCAGCTATTATTTATACAGTAAACTAGAAATGCACCTAAACTCTTACTTCTCAATAAATAAACTTGAGATAAGAATTACTAAAAGAAGTCGGGCAGTGGTGGCGCACGCCTTTAATCCCAGCATTTGGGAGGCAGAGGCAGGCAGATTTCTGAGTTCGAGGCCAGCCTGGTCTACAGAGTGAGTTCCAGGACAGCCAGGGCTACACAGAGAAACCCTGTCTTGCAAAACCAAAAAAAAAAAAAAGATTTACTATTAAAAATAAAAAATACCTTTTTGTTATAGTAAAGGTAACCTAGCAGTTTCAGATCTCAGACCACTGAAAAATAAGATAAATGTGGCTGGAGAGATGGATTAATGGCTAAGAGTACTTCCCGCTCCTGCAGAGGATCCAGGTTCAGTCCCCAGCACCCACAAGACAGCTTACAAACACCCGCATCTCCAGTTCTAGGCAGTGCAATACATTCCTCTGGCTTCTGTGCACTTCTGCACTTGCATGGGACAAATGAACTCAGGTAGGACCACATACATACATATAAATAAAGAAAATACCTTAAAAAAACAATGCAAATAAAACAACAATTCATACTGGTTAGCATTTCATTTATTACTGCTCAAAATGAAAGAACAGATTCAAAGGCTACTGGATTCTTAAAAATCCAGAAGAGCAAGCAACAGAACCGGACACACAAGAATCACGCTAACAAATACACGGTGACTGCCCATGCTCACTGAGAGCATTACTTTACCTTCTCAGATACCTTTCTTAAGAAAATATAAAAGTGAAATATAAACTTCTATTAAAATTGGTTTTTATAACAAATTATGATAATTTAATTATCAGTGTACTGAAACAAAACCATTCTTGCAGAAGTTACAATACAAATAAAAATATATCAATCGATATATTTTGTTATAAGAAAGTCAAGGAATGAATCAAACTTACGAGAAAAATTCTTAACAATTATCTTTAAAAATAAAAAGCATTTTTAGTCATTACACATGTTTATACTTTGCTTTATTAACTATATTTTTTCTTTAGAAAATGCCATTAAATATTCTCAGAAGAGCTTTCATTTCCTCAGCTGCATCATCAGGATAATACTTACTGCAGGTAAAAAGCAAATATAAAAGTGATTTTTTGGTAAATCAACTTACTTTAAAAATACATAGTAAACAATTTAACATTACAGTATAGTTAAACTTGAAAGTTAGTATGAAGTTAATATAACAAACATGGTATGATGACCTTGTCAGTGGGCAAGGAACACATGTCCTAATTTTCTCTTTAAGCACACTGGAATGTAGTACTGATGAGTAAACGTGTAAGGAGAGAGAGACGTGTGCAGAGCCCCCTCTGAGGATGGCCAGCAGTGGGGTGAGAGAGACGTGTGCAGAGTCCCTCTGAGGGCGGCCGGCAGTGGGGTGCTGATGGCATTTATTGCTACTGTGACACTGAGCCTGTTGAGCTGTGAAGAGCTAACGGGGAAAACACAAGCTGGGCTTCTATAAGTCACCTGATTTCATCTGTATTTCTCCAATGGCACTATGGTTTCCTCTGTCAATAAAACATTCTGCATTCAAATCAGTAAAAGCTCCTTTACCAACTCAATGTTTTATAATTAATAGCATTAAACATGTTTTAAAAATTAGTATACCTAATATTGATGGCTTTAAGAATCCTCAGTTCTCAGGAGATCTAAAATTTCCATGCTTTAAATAAAGGTTTTGTTTGATTTTTAAAATGAACAAGGATCTGTAGAAACGGCTCAGGGTTAAGAGCACTGTAGTACTCTTCCAGAGTCCAATGCCTGCACTCATATCAGGCGGTTCACAACGGCCTATAACCCTAGCTCCAAAAGCACTAGACCCCTGCATTCACAGACACACACACACACACACACACACTCTTTAAAATGAACCAAAATAGAATACTGAATTTCTTTGTAAAAATTTTGCTAGTAAAGCCATTAAATGTATTTAAAGAGTTCTCACCTAAGATCAATTTCCTGTTTAGACGCACTGTTTCCAATAAAAATATCCACTTCCTTAAAATTGGGAGACTGTGGAATTTTCTTAGCGTGGGTAAAGCACATCCTCTCAATCACTGGTGAGAGAGTCGGCTGTCTTCTCTCTTGTAAATTGACCTATGTTTTAATTAAAAAGTAGCAATCACTGAAAGCTATGTATTCAAGCAAAATTTGAAATAAAAACAAAACTACGCGGCTTACAAGACTTGCATTTTCAGCTTGTTGCGGGAACTGTGCCACAGAGGATGGCCCGAAGTTGGACACGGAACAATCTGGTAAATAAACATCTGTCTTCTCAGGTGATGAAACAAAACTAAAAGTTAAAATTAATTATTTATGAAATACAACAAACATGAAAAGCAAACCATTACAATTCTACATTAATAGTTATTCTGCAAAGAATACAAAATTTAATATAAAGCTTATTAATAGTTACTCTGTGAACAATATAAAGAATATTGATTACAAAAACATTGATATTGTTTCCTATACTCAATGAGAACTTTTGGTATTTTCTCTTCTTCTTCTTCTTCTTCTTCTTCTCTTCTCTTCTTCTTCTTCTTCTTCTTTCTTCTTCTTCTTCTTCTTCTTCTTTCTTCTTCTTCTTCTTCTTCTTCTTTTCTTCTTCTTCTCTTCCTCCCCTCTCTCCCCTCCTCTTTTTTTGAAACAGAGTATCCCTATGTAGCCCTGGCTGTCTTGGAACCACTGTGTAGATCAGGCTGGCCTCAACTCATACAGATCTGCCTGCCCGAGTGCTGGGACCACATCTGACTATTTCCTTTCCTTAAGAACAAACCTAGCTTACACATTCCAGATTAGAGTCTTATTTAAGAAATTCAATGATTTCCTTTAAGATTCAGGGTTATGCTTGATTTTCTATAACCCAGAAACCTGTAAATCTTTTCTAAACTCCCATTGCTTAACCTTCATAACTTTCTATTAAGCTCACACATGAGAACACACTATTCACTACTATGTTCCATACGTTATGCTGGGGGCTGGATATGAAGTAGTGAACCAGCTGTCAGTGAGGTATTATCTAAGGCAGGAACAGACCATGTATGAAAATAGCTTTGCTGATGATGTGCTTGTGTTGTAAGTGCTTGGCCCTTTTGAGCTCTAGAGCTCAGGTGAAAACATGATGTGTGCATGAAACCCTGTGTGGGGAAATGGAGACAGGTGGTCCTGGCAGCCAGTGGGCCAGCCTAGTCTACTTGAGATCCAGACCAGTGAGGGATTCTGTCTCAAAAACACAAAACAAAAACAAAAACAAACAAACAAACAACAACAAAACCAACCACCACCACCACCACCAGCAGCACAGACTACAGAGACAGTTCAGCATTGAAGAGTGACTGTTCTACAATCCTGAGGACTGGAGTCAGGACTTCAGGACCCACATAACAAGCCAGGTGTCCCCCACACCTCCAGTTCCCTCTCTGAGTAGGGCTTTGGTAAGAGGATCACAAGGTGCTTTCAGGCTTCCAGTGTAGTCAGGAACTCCTGCAGCCCAGGCTCAGGGACAGTGAGCAGAGGGCAGGATGGCCTCTTCCAGCCTGTGCGTGCTTAACACACTCCTTCCCACTGTGCATGTGTGCTCACACAGATACTCAGACACAAGAAAATACTGATAGTAATATGGACTGTGCCTGAAGAAAGAGCCCCAAATTGTCTCTGGCTTCCATGTGTGCATGCACCCACATATATATACTCTAGATGTGTTTATATATTTACACACACAATTACAGGTTTTGAAGGCACACCAGATCCTCAGCTCTCAATGGTCTGAAGCTCTCCCAAAGAGCAACTTCTGATAGTGTTTTACATGGGCTTCTTGTGAGCATGCATTTTAAACAATGTATCTTCTGAACTATTGCAGAATTATTTGTTGTTTATTAAATGCATGGTGCTGTTTTTGTCTTTTCCTACCCACAGCTTTGTTTTCTTTTGCTGTTTCTGTTCTTTCTATCTGACGCAGACTTAAAATCAATAAAAGGAAGGGGTAAGAGGACAACTTGAAAGCGCTGCTCTCTGGTGGAGGAGATCAAGCAGAGCACCTCAGGTGCAGGGCTGGGCAAGGGAGCCCCTGGCAGGCCTGTGAGTCCTTGCTAGTGGTAGGGAACCTTAGTGCTCGAAGGCCCAGTGGCAGGAAACCAGCAACATGAGAGCAAGGTGCCGCTGTCTGCGGTTCTCTGGAGTCTGAGGTCCGTGGGCCTCATGCTCAGCACCGCTAAGTGATCGTGTATGTAGCTCCACAGACGCTGTCAGCATTGTTTGTCTTCTGCTCAAAAATCCCTCTCCCATCTTGATTTCTAATCAAGTCTGTTACTCCAAATGCACTTTGCACTTTGGCAAAACTGTTTCAAATTGAACATTTCCGAAATGATTTTTTTTTCTTTCCCAAATCTGTGGTTCCTGTATTCTCAGAAATATCTCCATATATCTAGCTGCTATGTATCCTTCCCCTTCTCCATTATCTTATTTCAACAATTATCAAGTTGAGTAGGTTATCTCTGAGATATAAAAATTGTGTGTGTGTGTGTGTGTGTGTGTGTGTAGGTCAAAGGACAAATTGTGGAAGCTGTCTCTTTCCTTCCAGTATGTGGATTCTGAAGATCAAGCTCAGGTCACCTGACTTAGTGCAAGCACCTCCATCCAGTCGGCCTCCCCACAGCCATGTCTGAGATGCGTGAAGAATCTGACTCTACCCTCATCTCCCCATCACTGCTGGAATGAGTCTTTCATGATTAAACTGAATGTCTGCGTCTTCTGTCATGGAGGCGAGCACTGGAGACCCCTATGCTAGTCCTGGTCTACACAGATAACTGTTGCTGTACTTGGATGGAGGTGATGCCAATATGTTGATTTCTTTGAATTAGATGTCAAAATTTAAAGACCATGAAATATCCCATAAAGTGTCACATTCCTAACGTTCCTTGAATAACCACAGTATCTGCCAAGACTAAACTATATTTTGTAGACAGCAATGAGTAGCTACAGCTGAGTAATGCTTTCCCGTTACTGAGAAGGTCCTCTGAAGGCTTGTGAGTTTGGGAATGAAGTGTAGCACTTATCGTGACAATTCAGGCCCTTACACTCTGCAGCTTCATTCTTACCTCCCTGGCCATACAAAACACGCATCAAACGGTCCCTGTGCACGGTCTGTCTGCTTAAGCCGATCTCCTTTTCTTAAAAAGGAAATTCAAACCCAGAATGCCTATTTGCCTCTCTCCCACTGTTTGGAAACTGTGAAGTTCCCAGGTTCCACCCCAGAGGTCCGATGTGGGACAAGAACTCAGATCTTTAATGAGCACTGCCCAAAGAAACCTCCAATGCTAGCAAAGGTAGGGTGGTTAGCACACTCGATTCTTTGACATCTAATGGCCTGAGCCCCATCTCCAATTATGTTTCAAGAGGATATAAAGCTCTAGGAGTTACAGACTCAATTCTGAAGCTTGCCTGTTTGAGATGTCTCTTTGGAATCTGCTGCTTGATTTTTGGAAGGATACCTTACTTCCGCCAAGACTTGAATCACGAGTGTGTCCAAATCCTACGAGAGGAGAGAACATTTTAAAGTGAAATGCCAGTTGTCAGCTAATGGAAGTGCTGTCCAAGTTTCCCGAGGCATCTCTCTGAGCAGCACTGTTTAGAAAGAAGTGCAGAGGCTGAGAGGCGGGTTCTGTGCTTTCTGTGCAGGGATGAGGACTGCATTCGGCTTCCCTAGGACTCATAAAATTTGGGCATGAGTTTCTCAGTCAGCTGGAAAAGCCATACCAAAAAACAGAAATTAGAAAAAAATTAAAGAAAGGAATAGATGTCCTAATTTTCTTTTGACTGCTGTGAGGAGAAATCTGGGGAGGAAAGGATATATTTCAACTTACAGCTTATCATCATGAAGGGAAGTCAGCGTAGAAGTCAGGTAGGAACTGAAGTACAGACCATGAAGGAACAGTGCTACTGGGCTGTTCCCTATGGCTTACTTGGTTTGCTGTTTTATATCCCACCTTTAGCCACCTTCCCAGGGATGGCACTGCCCACAGGGGACTGGGCCTCCCCAAATCATTAAGAAAATGCTCCCACAGACTTGTCTAAGGAGCAATCTGATGGAGGCCTTTTCTCGATTGAGTCTTCCTTTCCTGGATGACTCTAGCCTGTGTAAAGCTGACAAAGGCCTAGACAACACAATGAGTAATTCTCCATAATCAAAACTGATTTATATGGAAAACATAAGATAAAAAGCTAAGAAAATAAAACTATAAAACACATAGTTTATTACCCATTGTGCTTAAAGGTCTTCAACTTATCAGCATTGGCTTAGTTTTTAAATTCAGATATATGACCAAATTGAAATTTATTCAGCCCTTTTAATGGTCTGAAAGTAATTGTTTAAAATACTCTGCACATGAGGATAAAAGTTTTCTCAGTGACAAAGCTATGCCCACACAGGTTAGGGCCAGCATTCACAGACTTCTAGCTTGTAGGACACATCATCGGTGTTCAGTTAGGGGTTAGTAGTTGTTCAATGATATAAGAAGTGTGACCAGTAATCCATAGCACAGATTTCTAGGTCTATTCTGTGTAAGTGATCAAAGTTCTGATTTTTCTGAGAGAGTATGAGGTCTTTAGGATCCCAAGACAATAGCATTTTAACTTCTGTTTGTGGCCTTCCGTTCTGATGTGTTTCAGGTGTTTGTGGTAGAATGTATCAGCAAGCAATTGTGGGGGAAAGAGTGTTCTTCAGGCTGAGCAACTGGTTCTCTGTCTGTCCACATGGCAAGAATATGGCCATTTTTCCCTCTAGTCAAATGACTAGTAAGAGTTTCAATTACCTTTTTTTATTAGTCAGAGTAAATCTGTAACTCATTGTCTGTGTCATAGTTTTTGGTTTATGTTTGATTTAAACACACCTTCCAACATAGAGATCACTAACTTTCTTACTTATTTTTTTATACCTAAAAGTGAGCACTTCCACTAGAAGTCACACTGTTCTCTTTCCTTGAAAGCAGAAAAATAAAAACAAAATATCTTGGTGCTTCACAGAGATTCTAGGTGAACTCAGAATGGAGACCGGGATAGTCTGCTTTATGAGGAACAGTTTAATAAACAACCTGGATTTAATAGGACTTTAACAAGACACAGGAGGGATGGCTCAATGGTTAAGAGCACTAGCACTGGCTGCTCCTCCAGAGGACCCTGGTTTGATTCCCAGCACCACATGGCAGCTTGGTTCATCAATGACACCAGTTCCAGGGGCTCAGACGCCCTCTTCTGGCCTCTGTGTGCACTGCATGCATGTGCCACACAGCATACAGGCAGTGCACTCATATATAGAAGATAAAATAATTTACAAAAATAAAAAGAGAGGGGAAATGGGGTAAGAAAGAAAAACTCACCTTGTTTCTCATGCCACCAATAGGAAGAACCTTGGCCTTTGCCCTCAGAGGGAAAACATTCTTTGTGGAAAAGACATTCTTATTTAGGTTTGTGAAAAATTATAATCTTACTTCAACAAACAAATACAAAAAGGCAAAAAAGAAGAAGAAAGAAAGAAAGAAAGAAAGAAAGAAAGAAAGAAAGAAAGAGAGAAAGAAAGAGAGAAAGAGAGAGAGAAGAAAGAGAGAGAAAGAAAGAGAAAAGAAAGAAAGAGAGAAAGAAAGAGAAGAAAGAAAGAGAGAAAGAGAGAGAGAAAGAGAGAAAGAAAGAGAGAGAGGGAGAGAGAGAGAGAGAGAAAGAAGAAGAAGAGAAGAAAGAAAGAAAGAAGAAAGAAAGAAAGAAAAGAAAAAAGGAAAAAAGAAAAGAAAAAGAAACGAGTCTCAGGGACCAAAATAAAACTATTCAAAGCCTTTCTAATGAACTTGCTTTATGAAAACACAGTTTACCTGATACAGCTGTCTTCTCAGCATCAGCCGAAAGGCTCATGACTTCTATTAAGCTTTCGTCATCAAAGTCATCCCAAACTTCATTTCCCAGCTCTGAGTTCACACTGGAAACTTCTAAGACTTGCTTTTTTCTGCATCTGCAACTCTGTGGTTCCCAGGTGTACTGGCATGTCTGCTGAGCATCCCTGCTGGCGGGGTGTTTGTATTTGAAGCTGTCCAATAGTTCCATCCAGGAAAATCTGTTGTGTGTGCAGAAGAGTATAGGCACTTGTTGGAGCACAAAGCACATGTCGTTTTAAACTGATGTGTGAGACACATCCTTCAGCTGCTGTGCAGAGCTGAGCAGCAATTTTCAAAAGCACATGCCAAGTACTGGGTATATTGTTCAGACAATTCTTTTTACTGGATTACAGGTACTAAATTTAATTTTAGGTAGATCAATTTTATCATCTTTTCATTGAGTCCATGTGTGTGATATATAATGAGGGTGCACATGCCCAGTGTACTGGTGGAGGGCAGAGCACAACTCTGTGGAGCTTATTTCTCCTTCTACTTTCTGTATATCCTAAGGATTGAACTGAGGTCTCTAGACTTGCCACCACAAGCTCACTTACCCACTGAGTCATCTTACCAGCCTCATAATTTTATAGGATTTTAATTCCTACTGTAAATAACTTTGTAGCAGCCCTCTCCACAGTATTTCCTATACTGAATAATGTCAAGAACACAGATAATAGCACAGACAGTACATCAGGAAGTTTAGTTTTTCAGCACTATCATCTTTGTTTATAACATCATTTATTTGAATGGAATTTATTTTAAATTATCATAAAATGCTTAGTATAAATTCTACTAGCAGTTTAACAGTATTTGAAAGATTTCTGAAAATTTAACAAAAATTTCTCATAAGACAGTGTGAGCCTGAAGCAGTATTCCCCTCTGAGGCCTTCTCACTCAAATGTGCCACGCTCTTCATCTGTCAGCTGAGCCTACAGCTACAGTTTCCATTCACACTTTTGTGTGTTGTCATACACAGTAGAACATACACTAGAAACAGAAATAGTATGAGAGTCCATGGCAATGCAGTGAGAAGAATAGTTAGAGTGGGAAAGACCTCTTTAAGATTCCAACCATGTAAAGAACAGTTGTAGCCCTCCCTCTCAGCTTGATGGGGCTGTGGCTGTGGAGCAGGAGAACTATTCTATGAAGAACAGCAGCCTGAGAGGCCAGACAGAGGAAGAGAAAGGGCTCACTGGAGCTGCATAGGCAGGCATGGGTCAGACCACACCAAAGTAATTGTCACCTTAAGATCTTTCTGTTCTTATCAGCAAAGACAACCACTGAAAATGCTCTCACACAAAGACTAAACGATCAGATGCTGTTTGATTACTTGAAATATCTATGGATTGGAGAATAATAAACTGAAGCAGGCAACATGTGAGAAAGGTATACAAACAATACCTGGAGATGAGTGTTAAAGCCTGAGAATCAGTAAAAACAGCAGAGGACAGAGCGAATGTGTGCGTACAGCATGACACACACTTGGATTTGTGCTGAGCTAGGTGAAGAGTGAGAGATTAGAAGCATTCTTTCTCTCCCATTAGCAGCTCAGAAAAGTCACACACTGATCTAAGGAAAGAGAGAAGCAACAGAATGCAGTACAAAACGACCAGAGTTTAGATGTGGGCACTGCTAACTGTGAGGCAGCTATACCCAGGAGAGTGGTTATAGGAATGGATTTGTTACTTAGAAAATGACAGACTTACTACTTATCAGGAGTTATCTGGTGATTTAAGATGTGGCTTAGGAGGTACTGTATAGAAGTCTGTAGTAAAAAGAGTAGAGAGAGAGGACGTGAGAGACAGGAACAGGAAGCAGAGGAGGAGAGGGGAAGCAGGGAGACATAGACAGAAGGGGATGGGTCCATGTGAGACATCAGCCCCACAAGAGTCTGAGATGTGAGCAACCCCTGAACCAGAGAGGCCTTCTGCAGGCCAGAACAGAAGTGTCAGGTCCTTCAGAGAGCTCTCACTGAATGGAGTGCTTAAGTCACACCAGGACCCAAGAAGAGCAGTCTTAAAGTAATGATGAAGAACCTCAATTTTAGTGAGGGACTAGTGACCAAGATGGAAATAAACAAATGTAAATTGTTCTCTCAATACTTTCCAGTTTGACAAGAAAGCAAGATACAGATACAGAGACCACAGGACTCGTATTAACCATCATCACCATCATCATCACCATCACCATCACCATCACCATCACCATCACCATCATCACCATCATCATCATCATCTTTCTGGCATGCTGAACTTTCTATCAGTAGAAGTAACTCTCCTTTCCTTTGGGGAAAAACATACCTTTGTCATCCTAGGTGATCCTGGTGAGGTACCCTGCTTTCCCTGGGGCTACAGGGACAGAATGTCTACTCCCCAGCTATAGAATTTATACAAGTGACTGCATTACTCAAAATAGACTAACTAGAATGAATTCAAGTCTGTACAACTACAAGAGAAAACTATCTTTTTCTACTGAGGTTGATAAACTGAAAAGATTAAAAACTGGGAGGGCTTGCCATATAAGTAAGTCTATTTAATAAGTGAAGCAATTAACAAGAAACATAGCTAAAAGATTCAGAGAAACCCAGAGGTCTGATGGGATCATTTGAGTGCCTGATTTGGCCAAGATTAAAGCCAGATGCCTACTTGGACTCTAGTGTACACCCAGATGACCACTTGCCTTTGTGTAAGTCCCTTTGTGGAGAATGTCAAAGCACTTATCAAACAGGTCATGGCCGGCCGGGCGGTGGTGGCGCACGCCTTTAGTCCCAGCACTTGGGAGGCAGAGGCAGGTGGATTCTGAGTTCGAGGCCAGCCTGGTCTACAGAGTGAGTTCCAGGACAGCCCGGGCTACACAGAGAAACCCTGTCTCGAAAAACCAAAAAAAAAAAAAAAAAAAACAGGTCATGGCCAGTGAGACGGACGCTGGGGCTGAAGAAGGCAATGCTGAAGCATATCTCCAGGCTCAGAGGAAACAGACGGGGGGAGAGGGGGCAGACAGTGCACAAGGGGGAGGCAGTGTGGATGACAGCTCCAAGTGAGGCACAGTATGTGGAGAGGCATTTTCTCAGAAAACGAACCAAAACCAAAAAGTAGACTAGGAAAATATTGGATAGAGAAGAGGAATAACTGGCCTTCTAAATTCCCAGAGAAGACAGAATTCAGGTTAAGTCTTAATAGAAGAAAAAATAATTCTTTTTGAGACTAATAGAGGGTTAATGATAGATGCAAAATCAGAAAATTCCATGAGTTGGGTGAGGTGGGATGAGACGGTGGGGATCTGACAGAGTTCATACACTCTGAGTTCAACACTCAATTTTCTACTGATAACTAAAAGCCAATTTCATTTTCTAGAAATGGCTTGGACTGGGAATCAGAAGATATGGAATCTATTTCTGGCCCTGCCATTAATTAGGTGTGTGATTTTGGGCAAGTCATTTAATCTCTTGGAATCTTGGCTTTCTTTACTGTAAAATGAGAAACCGCACAAAGGTCCCTTCCAAATTAAATTTTATGATTCAAAATGCTTCCTCATATAATTTCTAATACTTTTTTCTTTTTCTCTTTGTGAAACTGCAATACAGATAATAAAATTGCTATGTTTTTTCTTAAAACATTCTCAAAACTTAACGTATGTTTTGACAATAAAGTCTAATGTGTGAAAATAATAGTAAACATACTAATTGCTACCATTAATAACACCAGATATTACCTCATGATTTTATAAGCATTATCTCATTTAATCCTAAAATGTCTAAAATGATCAGGTAGGAGAAGTGAGATGAAGAGGTATGTATACTATGAGGGGTTATAGTGAATGGCAGACTTAGAAGACAGGCCCAGGAAGACTGTTTCTAGATCCTGTCAGCTTCACTATCTTACACATGGCTCCTTCCTCAAAGAGAGAAAGCGCCCACCGTGGAGCAAGAGCACAGATGTTCCTGGGGTCAGGTGTCTAGATGAGGCTCTTGTGTCATCCTATAACCAGAGTTTAGGATGAGTGGACAGGAGGTACAATGAGAGACTACAGACATGCAGGAAGGCAATCAGAGGGGAGGATCAGCTGTGTGGACAAGAGCAGAGAATAGTGTGGCAGTATAGGGAGGAAACAAGTCAGAGCTGTGGGTTGAAAAAGAGAAAAGGGTTGAGAGTGTGAGCTTCCTGTTTTGTTGGTTAAATAAGTTCTCTGATCGTCCCAGTGAGATTACAAAACTTCTCTGATCCCACATTGGGCCTAGTGGAGGTCATGAGAGGTATCAGATGCTCTTGTCCATACTATCATCTAGTTATCTGTTTGTTTATTTATTTTGACATGTTGGGATCAAATCTAGGATGTCACTAGGCAAGCACTGGACCGCTGGGCTGCATACACAACTACCTAGGATCTTAACCTGGGATAAAGGAAACATAAACCCTCAAAAGTGACAAAGCCAATGCTGGGTGTGAAGATGCTCTCAAGAACCTCCAAAGCTCACAGCTCCATTTACATTACACACAGTCACCTGAACAACAGCTCACGATTGTTACTTCTCATCACCTCAATACATCATGCTTTTAACACACGCACCAGGGAAACAACACTAGCAACAAGAGAACCCAAAATAATAGTGCTACAGAATTCTTATGTATTACTGCATTTTTAATGACAGGCACAGATTAAAAGCAAATCTAGACTACAAAATTACAATGCTTCTCAAATTACTATTGTGAATGCATGTGTGCACGTGCATCCTTGCACGTGTGTCACATGCCACAGTGTGTATATGGAGGTCAAAGGACAACACGCAGAAGAAGTCTGTGTTTCCTCCAAGTAAATTCTGGGATAGGCCATCAGGCTTGGCAACAAGTACTTTTACCCACTAAGCCATTTTTCTGGCCTCAGGACTTTCATTTTAAAGATTAGGCTAAGACCCAAGGAGGTTAAACAATTTCCCAAGGTCACACAAGTATTTTTATGAAACTGTAATAATTTCAAATCCATAGAATTATTTAAATTTCTGAAAATATTCATCATTTTAATACTTGGTTAACATAAGTCTTTCTAATTTTCCCAGTTCCTTCTCACACTATCTTTAAATAAAATAATCAACACTTTGTATGGAAGATACTTTAAAAAATCTTTGGTATACAGCAAGACAATTTAAAATAGCCTAAAAAATTTGAAATTGGTTCAACAACCCAAGACAAACCTGTTGTTAGTTAATATCCATAATCCTTTTAGATGCTGGGTTTTCAGTTAAACAGCTTGTTAACCTTAGCAACATCAAATTCCCTCACAACTCAATGGCAACTGCAGCTTACCTTTATCACAATATTCAGATAGTCCCTGTTGAACTTTTCCATAGATTTCATGCTGATCCCTCTGTTCTAATATTGGCAATTCATGGATGTTTAAATATTTTGATCTTTACAAAGATAAACAAAATGATAAAAAAGGAAGTATAATGAATTTGTCCTTGGAAACTGCTTATTCATATAAACAAAAAAGCAAAGTTTATTCATTTCACAACTCTGTGATGAACTGTAATTGGCTTGGGCAGCAAAGGGTTAAAAACAAGTGTTTTATGGAAGAGGCCAATACTGAGTCATCTTTACGTGCCCCAGTGGTGGGTCATCTTTACGTGCCTCAGTGGATACGTGCCATCATCATACAGTTTTCATAAATCTAATAACGCTACTGTCAGTTTGATAGCAGAAGTCAAGATCTCTGGAGTAGTGCTGGGATCTAGACTTCTGATTGGTCAGTTCTTGCTTTATAATGGTTGGTGAATAAATAGAATGTCATCCTAGCAGTTATAATTCTATCTGAGCCCTCCCTGAGAAATGCTGACAATTACACTAATTGACCAGAAGGAGGAGGATCCCTTTCTTCAGTGAGGCAGGCACAGGTAAGTTGCCTGTACTCGGTAAATAGCTCCTGCCCATGCTCATGCAAAGGATCCTAATCTAAGCAGTAGATCACACACACAACCGTGAAAGTAGAGGAGGGCACATGGAAAAAGAATGTTTCAGAGGGAGAAGGGGCATGGGTGAGAGGGGATAGGAAGTGAAGGTACTGAAATTCATTCCATGCAAGGATTAAACTGTCAAGAATAAAAGATGTTTAAAATGCAGAAAAGAATATCCTAACCTGAATAGGAAATTACATATACAATATTTTCTTCTTTGCATCACGATATAAGAAAAAAAAAAACAATGAATTATCTATCATCTGTGGTCTACTGATTATTAACTAGAAATATGAGGTCTAGTTTTTTATTAATAAAATTAAATAAATATCATGTACTGAGGTATACAATTTTAATTTCAGTACCTGAGAAGTTAAGGCAATAGGATGATGAGTGAGAGACAAGTCTAGACTATATAATTAATTCAAGGCCGGCATGGGCTACATACGAAGATACTGTTTCACAGCATCAACCAGTAAATAAACATTATAAAACAGCATGAGATAATATTATTTTATGAGCCAGGTTGTTATGAAGGTCAAAGATATATTTCACAAGCAAAATTTCAAATTATAAAGTATTTTTCAAGTCTAAGGTATTATTAGTATGGAATGAGCACCTGCAGGGAAAGATTAGACTGGGTTTATCAACATGGGCTTCCTTGTAAAGCACCTCTTGTCTCTCAGAAAGCTGAGAACCAGGGGATGACATAAGGGATGGGTGGTTTCCTAGGAAAGAGGAGATTCAAGAAATGGTAACATGAAATACCAAAACCCTATGACTAGCTCCCCTTGAATAGGTGGCTATCTGGAGGAGTAGCATTAGATATTAACATTGTATTTGTACCTTGATATACTGGAAAGGGAAGGCCTTGGAGTAAAACCAAACTCTTTAAGGTCCACATTTTGAGATTTGTTCATCTGCATCTGTGAATAAAAAATGCCATTCCAATTTTAACTATCACTTTCACAAATAAACCAAGTAGTTAATGCAGGTAAACAAAGTCCAGAAATCAATGAATTAGGAGAGTCTTGGGCTAGTTCTCAAATACTCTTCTCAGAGTCTTCTTAAAAATAGGCAGCTTTTGTTTTAACTCATCCTTCCTTTCTCCCTCTATATGTGATGTATGATGTATGACACATGATACATGATATACTATCAGAAAGATCTTTTGACTCCCATGCCTTAAATGACCACACTGCTATGGATGACTCCCACATTTCTATTTCCATTTCTGTTCCCTCTCTCGTCTGATTTCCAGGTATAACTAACTACCTCGAGGGCACCTTTATGTGGATATCTTGATTTTTTTGTGGTGTGGTATTTGAAAACTGAACCCAGAATTCAAGTAAGAATGCCCCCAAGGCTCATGTATTTCAGCCCTTCATCCCCAGCTGGTGGCAATGTTTGGGAAGGTTTATAAGGTGTGGCCTTGCTGGAGGAAGTATGTCACTGGAGGTAGGCTTTGAGAGTGTAAAGAATCCTGCCATTTCATGTTGTGCTCTTTGCTCCAGCTGCCATACTTACTGCCTGCTGCCACACTCCCCCATGTTAAACTCACCCTCTGGAGCCATAAATCCAAATATGCTCTCCTGTAAGTTGCCTTGGTCATGGTATTTTTATGACATCAATAGAAAAGTAACTAGTACACATCCTTAGGCAAGCACTAAACCACTGAGCACTTTACTACTTCCAGCCCTAAATCCAGTATTTCCGAAATTGAGTCTATTCTGTCTCACCCAACTTGATTGCCCTTCACTCTCCCTACTCTGGCCCAGCTTTTCTCTCAGTTGATCAAGTCAGAAAGATGGGCATTGACTTTGACTGCTTCTTTCACCTCGCCCCCACCACCAATGAAGGAAGTACCTCTGAAAAATGTTTTAACCGCCGTCACTTCTCTATTGCCTACTCACTACCCTAGATTACCACCATTTGCTTCAATTCCTGCAAAACAACCTAATGAGTTTCCATGTGTCTTAGGGTTTTACTGCTGTGAACAGACATCATGAGCAAGCACCTCTTATAAGGATAGCATTTATTGGGGCTGGCTTACAGGTTCAGAGGTTCAGTCTATTATCATCAAGGTGGGAACATGGCAGCATCCATGGCAGCATCCAGGCAGGCATAGTGCAGGAGGGGCTGAGAGTTCTTCATCTGAAGGCTGCTAGCAGAATACTGACTTCTGGTCAGCTAGGATAAGGGTCTTAAAGCTCACACCCACAGTGACACACCTACTCCAACAAGGCCGCACCTCCTAATAGTGCCATTCCCTGGGCAAAGCATATACAAACCATCACACCATGTTCCTATTTTTAAAAAATCTTCTAACTCCTTCTCTTTATTGTAGCCAGAATGATCCAACTCTGAGCACATCATTGACTAAAGCACCTTAATATTTATAAATATTTTGAGGGTGAAATGTAAATCTCTACATAACAAAATGTTTTGCATGATGTTCCTATTCTCCTCTTCAGCATCATTGCTCACTACTTTTCCAGCTACTTGGAAGATTTCTCTGTTATCACCAAATACTCCAGACCTTTAAAATTTAGTCTACTGATCTCCATCACTATTTTTGTTAGCATTCTCTGTACCTAGGTTGCCTTTTCTGTCTCAGTCACTTCTTTTAGGATCACTTCCTGGTTCATCAAATATGTATTGAGTGCACTCTTGATCTAAAATCAAGTACCTCACACTTCTGTCGCAGAATCACTTGTTTTTTTGTATTCTTTATTTAACCATTAAGTCAATGAAGATTGAGACTAAATATGTCTTACTTATCAATATACTCTGGCACGCTGGCATATCCTCTATTCTTAAAAAGAGGGAAAGAAATAAGAATATTGAAGAAAAAGTAGGAATGAATGAAGGGAAAGAGGAAAGAAGGGAAGGAGGGAAAACATAAACCATCACAAACTCTTTGCTTTCCTTCCCTTCCCTTCCCTTCCCTATTTATTTATTTATTATTTATTTATTTACTTTTGAGACAGGATATCTTCGTGTAGCCCTGGCTGTGTCCTGGACTAGCTCTGTAGACCAGGGCTTAAGGAGAGGCTATGTGTGACTAGCCTTCCAAGCAGTAGACACTCATTGCTTCACTGCTTGGAAGGAAGGCTCTTGTTCATTCATAGCCTTAGGGCCAAGAATCCAAATTTACTTCAGAATCTCCAACTCAGTGCAGCTCAAAGCCAAGACAGAACAGCATTGCCTAATTCCAGCTGCTGGTGACGTGGGTCACCACGTCATGCTCAGGTTCCTTTTCTTGTTCTCTGGCTTAATTAGCTTCTAGACTTGGGGAGAAAGGGGCTGCACAGTTATGTTCCAAAACAGATTTATCAATTGATTATAAATTATGATCATTCCTAGTCTAGCCCATTAAGACTTTTAAAGAACACTGTAGATATCTGTTGTGGATAGCCCCAGCCTTGTATTTTGATCCTAGTTCTACCCTTCTGGGAGGGGCTGCAGAGGAAGATTAATCTGTACACAGACATCTTGTAAACCTTCTGTCCAATTAAAACCTGTAAAATAAAGACTAGAGCCAGAGATTGGGCAGTAGAAGGGGAGGCGGAGAAAAAGGCTTAGGGGAAGAGAGAGTGAGAGGAATTCGATATAAAAGGAGGTAGAAGTAGATGCCAGAAAAGAAGAGAAGGGAGTTGTTGGGAGATGCAAGAGGGAAGAGAAGGAAGTCGCTGGGGGAGCAGAAGCAAAGAAGAAGAAGGAAGGAGGAGCAGGAGGAAGCAGGCAGAAGGAAGCCAGAGATAGAAGGAAGCCAACAATGGAGGAGCCGGAGCTCGGAGGACAAGCACTCGGCCTGGGATAACGGCAAGTTATAAGGGATCTCATAGCTGGGGATTAGAGTAGTGTAGCGGTAAACCTGCCCAATCTAGGCGTGCTATTTATACCAATAATTATTGAGTTGTGTCTTCCTTTACTGGTCTCCTTCGGGTAGGAGGCAACAAATTTGGGGTTAAATAACAACTTCTACTACAAATTGGTGCCCAACTTCTACTACAGATATCTACTTTCCTAAGTGACACACAGGATAAGTGGCATTTGCATTCGGTTAACTGCAGAACAAAGGATAACTGCTATTAAAACTCACCTTGAGTCGCTTAGCTGGAGGAAGAGAAGAAACAGCATCTCTGCTTTTTAAGTCAGACAGATATGAAGACACTGCTGACTCTTTAACTTCTGGCTTTTGTACAACTCCAATTTTACCTATTAAAATAAATCGAAGACTCTTTTCTGGTCGTTTCTGTTTTTTAAGACAGGTCTTGTTAAGCACCTCAATGGCCTCTAGCCTTCAACTCACAATCTTTCTGCCTCAGCCTCCAAAGGACTGGATAACAGATTTGACCACACGGCCAGCAAAATTTTAGATTTTTTGTATTATATTTTTGTTAGTATTAAAAAACAAAACTAAACTAAATGTCTTTGAAATGTCAAATCTAATGTTTAGTTTTTTTCATGTTGTTTTCCCCTACCACAAAGGAAAACTATTTGGAAAGTTTTAAGTTGAATGATATAAATATCATACATAGAAAATTAGCATATGATTATTATTCATTAAATACACTTCTTTTTCAAATTCGTTTTTATCCTTAAGTGTGTGTGAGTGTGTGTATATGTGTGTGTGTGTGTGTGTGTGTGGCCAGAGGAGAGGGTCATAGCCCCTGGAACTGAAGTTGTGGACTACTGCTGTGGGTGATTGGAACTGGACTCAGATCCCCTGCAAGGATTTTGAAATAATCCTACAACACTCACAGCAGTCATGTCCACAAGCATGTTTATTTTTACAATGATGATGGCATTCTCGGTTCCAGGTTTTTTGCAGGTAGCCATTCCTAAATTAATGTAAGAAAGAAATTCATTTGTTATTATAAGTACTATTATAAATTTAATACAAATACTTTCAGTCCATTGTTTTTTACAAGATAGTATCAAGAATACAACTTTCACATTTTTTTTCAAATATTAACCTATACAGTTTTAAAAAAGATATTTCTAATAACAGTCTCTGTCCCACTATCAAACGCATCCAGCTTTTCAGATGGAACATCTAGCTGCCTATAAGCTGCTCTCAACTCCTCTAATGTAAGCACAACCAAATACAGCAGAGTATCAACAACAGATTTTATGCTTATGGAAGTAAGAATGAAGACAGGGATTTTAAACTTTGTTCTGTACTTAAGACTGAGCATTTGGAAACAAGCAAATCTCACAGCATTTTGAGGGCATCCTGACTGGTTAGTAAATAGGATGTCATATAAACTTAGTGAATTATAAATAAATATTTTAGGAACATAAAATTTGCTGCAAGAATTCAAAGAAGGCAAAGAATACTTCCAGCTTGGTGTCTCTAAGCTATAACAAATGTATCCACATATATAATTTATTAATCACACATATTATATTGATATAAATTAATATCTCTATATAAGTATATAAAGTTAATATCTGACTTATGTGGGTTTTCTGTATTATTATCATAAAGGGTTGAGCAGAGGCTCTGTGCATGGTAAGTACCCACCCTACCACTGAGCTGTACCCCAGCCTGCTTTTCCTACCTTTTGTTTGGAAAATTCATCTAAGTTGCCTGTGCTGGCCTTGAATTCCTAAGCCTCCTGCCTCAGTTCCCCAACTAGAACTGCTAACAGGCCTGCCTCATTTACTATGTTTTAAATATATTTTTCTTGGTCTTAGTTCTGACTAGTAGCATTGAGGAGGGGAGAATATTTCAATTGTCCTTATAGGATAGAAGGGTCTGGACACAGGAAGGGGACAAGGAGAACATATTCCGGATAGAGGTGACTGTAGTCAAAGACTGTGGGAACCAATCCCTGCCTGCTTTCTGCTGGAACACAAATGTTAAGTGACCTGGAATACTGCAGAGCATTGGAAACCTTTACAACCTTCTTTGGCCTTTTGTTTTCAGTGTCCTTGTTCAATCCTTTCAAGTCATGGCACAACTAGACACTTAAAGTCTATCTGTAGCAGTCTGGAGAAATGGGTGAAGCTTCTCACTACAAAGGCAGGCATCTGATCTCTTTGAGGACTGAGATGGTTGGTTGTTAGTATGTTATGGTTTGGATATGAAATGTCCCCTCAAGGCTCAGGTGTTGGTCCCTGAATGGTGACTGATGCATGCAGGCTCTTGTCCTCTGTGGACTAATCCATCCAGGGTTTTATAACTTGGCACCATCAAGAGTGGTGCTAGTACATGGGGTCTTAGCTCCGTAAGCTTCTGGAGAAATCACTTTGAAGGACTTCTCCTCTACCCGTTTCTTTTTGCTCCTAGATGTCATTGATAAGCAGCTCTGCCCTCCCACACCCTGACCCCAGGGCTCACTACTTCACCACAGGCCCAGAACCACTGCAGCTAGCTAGCATGAGCTAAAGCTGCTGAGCTGAAATAAATCCTTCCTCAGTTGTTTCAGGTGTCACAGCAACAAAATCTGTGTAGCACTGCGTTAGTCATTTGTCTTGATGCTGTAACAAAACGTCCAACAACTGGAGACAGACAGCTAAGAGCATGCACTGCCTTTCAGAAGACTCAAGCTCACAGAAGCCAGAGTGACTCACAACTACCTATAAGTCTCACTCCAAGGAGATTCAATGCCTCTATCCTCTGTGGGCACCTGCATTCACGTGCACATACCCACATGCGAGCACATATACTTCCTGAGACCAAAAGTGTGTTTTCTATGTGACTGTAATCCAGTCAAATTCACAGTGAAGATTAACCATCACATACAAGTGCCAATAAAGTATTAATAATAATAATAAATCCCTGGCATCTGAAAGTAAATAGTTGTACCACAGTATTCTCAACCGAACATGACTTGGAAAATACAAGCAGTGTTCACATAAAGCCATTTTGTGACCATAGTAAAAGATAGAAAAAATTTCTGTGTAATTATTTCTGAAACTAGAGATAAGAAAATGTCAAGAACTACAAAAATAATGGAACATCCCCATCTTCTGGCTAATACAGATGTCTACTATACTGTAAAAAAAAAAAAATCTATTTTTAAAATAAAAAGTGTTAAGGCCAGGTGTGGTAGTACAGCACTCTGGAGGATAGACAGAAGGATCTCTGAGTTCCAGGCTAACCTGGTCTACATAATGAGGTCCCCCTCCTCCCGAAACATGCACACAAACCCTGTCTCGAAAAAACAAAAATTTGTTTATTTGTATGTGTGTGTGTTTGTGTGTGTGTGTGTGTGTGTGTGTGTGTGTGTGTGTGTATGTGTGTGTGTGGCCAAAGAACAACTTTCTGGAGTTGGTTTTCTCCTACCTCATGAATCCTAGGGGTCATTTAGATTGCACTTTGTCTCCAGCGTGTGCACCTAATCACAGACTTGCTTTCTCTGTGACTAGTCTTGTTCTTTCATCTATGGCCTATTATTACATTTTATAGTAGCAAATTGATGCTTAATTTCTAGGAGGCTGCTATTATGTTTATTACGTTCTGGGATTGTCCCATTGATTAGTCTCTTATCCACTTTTGTTTGAGGTTTTTCCCATGCTTCATATTATCCTCAACTATCTGGTCATCCTTAGCTGTCTTCTACTGTGCATGTGAGAAACTTAACTCATAGCAGATGCAGAGTACATGCTCAAACTATGGACTCAATATACAGAAAACTGGAAGATTCTAATCTCTGTAGTCAACTTCCAGAGCCTTTTCTCTTAAGCACTCTGCCTCTAGAGTTATGGTAGCGGTGCTGATTCTACCCCAAAGGGTTCATTTAACTCACTTAGAGAAAACCTACTATTTAGGAGATGAGATGACTAGGAGGAAATGCCTTGTAAATTGTTCTTTTGTCATAAAACCTCTTCATTGAAGACTTTTGAGAGCTATGTTTTGAAAAGCGGCCACAAGATGGTGCACCACGACAGTATATGCAACTGTGCTCCCCTTAGCAGAAATTCAGGGGTCTAGAAACTTGACAGGAATTCTGGGGTGTCCTTAGTATTTCAGGGCAGGAGTCTAAGGTCCTGTCAGAAGTAAGGAGTGTATGCTCTACCTATTGATGAAATATTGTTGAGCTATCTCTTAAGTGCTGTTGATGGGTGGTGTAATTCGTTCTGAAGCTCCTTGACTGTGTTTTAGTTTGAACGGCCTCTGTAGACGTGACAGGAGGTAGTTATTAAGAGTCCTACTACTATTACTGTGTCAAGATCCATGTGACCTGTGACAGTGAGGTAGGGAGTCTCCTACTATCACTGTCAGGACCCATGTGATCTCTGATGTTATTACTGTTTATTTCAGAAAATTGTGGGCCCCAAGATTCCGAGTATGTTGGGGTACACGGTGTGAAGGTGTCTCTGTATACTCAATTGTTACTTCTGTTCCAGCAGAGCACTAAACGCTGGCAGCATCTTGGTATTGTTAATTCTATGGCCCATCACCTGCCTGATAGTCTGTAAACACTTGTTCTTACTCACCTGCCTAAGGCAGTCTAGAATTGTATCTGATTGGCTGTAATAAAGAGCTGATGGCCAATAGCTGGGCAGGAAGCAGAGGATGGATCTTCCAGACAGAAAAATCAGAGGTGGGTGTGATGGTTTGTATATGCTTGGCTCAAAGAGTGGCAGTTTGGCTCTGTTGGAGTGTGTCACTGTGGGTGTGGGCTTTAAGACCCTCATCCTAGATGCCTGGAAGGGGAGTACTCTGCTAGCAGGCTTCAGATGAAGATCTAGAACTCTCAGCTCCTCCTGCACCATGCCTGCCTGGATGCTGCCATGGATGCTGCCATGTTCACATCTTGATGATAATGGACTGACCCTCTGAACCTGTAAGCCAGCCCCAATTAAATGTTGTCCTTATAAGAGGTGCTTGCTCATGATGTCTGTTCACAGCAGTAAAACCCTAACTGAGACAGTGGGAGATTCAGCCAGCAAACAGAGGAACCAAAGCAGAGCACAAGAAGTAGAGCTGAAATGACTAGAGGCAAGCCAAAAGGATTAGGAGCCAACCTGGGACACCTTGGTAATACCAAGATGTATAGAAGTATATACCTTATATAGCATATGAGACAGTAATTCCAACATCAACTTAGTAATGTATGACATTAGTTTTGTGTGTTAAGTATAACTTAGAAATATTTATTGTTTACAGACTTACAATCTTGTTTCAGAATATAAAAGCAGAAAACTGAAACAAGTTATTGGGTACGTAGTAAAAAAGCTGTAAGTTGCTTATTGTTTAAGGTAGCTAGTGAGTACCACTAGGTTCATCACACGCTTATGTCTACATCAGTGTATGCTTAAAAATTACTCATAATAGAAAGTTAAATAAAAAGTTCACTTCCACTCTGCTCTGCTTTATCAGGTCTGTGGATTCCCACACATTGCTGTTCTTCTATAGACAATGGTCCTAGCAGTGAACCGCACATGAAGAGGAGTAATGCATATAAAAACTAACCAAAGCATCTGTTCCCAATTATTATCCTATTTTGAAAAATATGAATAATACAGGGAATTCCTAGCATATGTTATTAGTACAATATTTTATTATTATTATATGAAACCTAAACATGTAATTCCAGAGAGCAACAATTTGAATGAAGTTATCCTGTAATAACACTCTCTCTGGTCATATCGATGTTTTAATAGAAAGCAGACATTAATAATGCTATTTACCTTTACTGGATCCTGCTGCAGTAGCTCTATCTGAGTATTCAGAATGAGAAATGCCTGAATTCTGAGCTTCTTTTCATAACTGTTTGATTTAAAAACTTCCTGGGTCCTAAATAAAAGACTGTAAATTTCTGGTGAATATCAAGACCAACTGGAAAGAAAGAAAGATATATGCAAATGCTTATTAAAATCATACTAAGTCCTTACACAAAGCTATTTCTTTCACATCTTGTATGGTTATAGCACTACAGCTAAGGAATATAGAAAATTAAAATGTTTTGAAAAGATTAAACTATGACAAATGAAAATGTACACATCTAAATAAAAGTTAAAATTCTATAACTATAATTTAACTGTCTTAGAAAACAATGGTTTATTAGTAAACAAACAGAACTGAATTATGCTACATATATGAAGTTATCCTCAATGTTTATTCATAGTAAGTATATCATTATTCTGTACCAGCTAGCATAAAGGAAATAATTCTTAAATGCTGTCACATTTTTATATTGCTATCTCCATTATTTCAACTAACTTACCATAATCAGAACTAATTAGATTTATGCTGAGATCTTCTGATGTAAGAGCTCTCTTCACATCAATTTTTTTAACCCAATTTCCACTTTTTAACAAGACAGAATCCCTGAAAAACAGTAATGTATAATTTAACATGGATGAACTAATATATTGATTTCAAGGACTAGTTTTTCTTAGGATAGGTCCTGAATAGTAGTAGACAATTACTGAAAACTACTTTCACCAAATTCTGAGAGGAAGAATAATGTATCAGTGGAGATTTTTGTTTGTTTGTTTGTCTCCTCAAACTTGCTATGTAACTAAGAATGACCTCAAACTCCTGATCCTCCTGCCTCTACCTAAGTGCTAGGATTACAGGCATGTTTGACCACAAATGACAGTGGAACTACCTTGACCCAAATTATTTTACCAATAATTTATCCAAGTTGCACTGACTCATTTGAGTCCAAATAGAAATATATAATTGTTATCAGTAAGACATGAGTTGCTTCTGAATCAATACAACTTAAGTGTGATTGTGTACAGTAACTGAAGTTATCCTCAATCTTTTAAACTGAATTTGAAATAGTTTGTATCTGATATTGGCACAGACAAACAAGAAAAAACTTTTTTTTTTTTTTTGACTTTTACTACTACTGTTTTATTGAGGGCTTTCATGTGTAAGTGATTCAGTCTTTAGTTCTCTTCTTCTGTGATCTGTTTTTCTGACCTTAGTATTTTGGGCATACTAGTATCACAGTAATATTGGGAGACATTTTCTCTTTAGGAAGATTTTATTAAATATTGGCCTTTAATTTTAAATGATTGCTAAGTTATTGAACCGTTCTTTCATTTACTAGAAAATTTCAATTCCAAACAACGTCTCTGCCGCCATTCTTTCTTTCTCTCCCTTAAACCCTGTTATGTATTCTTTTGTAGAGATGGGAGTCTTTCATAATATTCAGCCTGACTTGGGCTCAAGCATCCCCTGCCTCTGAATTCATTCTCATAGTCTCCAGAAATAAGGATCTGTAGAGTGGCATGTTCTAAGTGTGCCAGGGTTAGTTGGAGAAGGGCAGTTACTGTGAGAAGAACGTTCTGTTGCTCAGCTCCTTTAGAAATCTTGCAGGCATCCTCCTATATCCTGACAATGAGGAGGGCCAGGATTTAGAGTCTGCCATTCCTGAACTTAGTACTGTAGTAGTAGTGAGTGCAGGCTCTGGCATGAGAACACTTAGGGTCAATCTAGACTTTGTTTTTTTTTTTTTTGGTTTTTCGAGACAGGGTTTCTGTATAGACCTGGTGTCCTGGACTACTCTGTAGCAGTGGCCTGAATCAGAATCACCTGCTCTGCCTCAAGTGCTGGGAATTAAGGTGCGCCCCCACCCGGCCAATCTAGACTTTTGTCAACTAGTTATACTAGATGGGCATATGTGACTGAAACCTTTGTCTCTTAAAGTTTCCTCTAAAAAAATGTGATTATGATGCACCTATCATAAAGATACTAAGCAATTCAGTATTGGAGCACTAAGTACTAAAGAGGGCTAGCAACCACACAATTATATCTTTAGAGTTTACTTATGACATTCTGAGGGATACAAAACAGTATCTAATAACAGCTGAGAGAAAATGATGAATGGCACCTAGAGGATAGCATGTAGAGGTCTTTCTATATGGTGATCTGATTGCCTGTATTCTGTAATGGAATAATGCTGTATACTGTAATTGGTTACAGTGACTGTTTACTGTTAATTTGGAAGAAGGATTTATTCTGGATGAGTAGAAGACTGTATCAAGGATAGTAAGGCCATAAAGGAAGAAAAGCAGCAGAATCAGAAAGGCCCCAGAATCCATCTGTTCTCTTGTTACAAATCCCTCCATGGTGACAGACTTTATAATTTCTTCATTTAATTCTAAATAGAATGACCTAAAGTAACACATCCAAAGTTAGTATTGTTCTTCCTTCTCTTGGGGAAAATTTGCCCCACTGTTATATCAGGAAACTGTAATTTAATTGATTAGTGGATGATCTAATTACTGTATCTTCTAGTAATAATTTCACGTTTAATATATTTAAAAATAAAGTCAAGTAGCTATTTCATAATTACTCACATAATTTTGTGCTTAAAAATGACCTGGTTATCTGCATCACCTATGATTAAGGAGGCATAGTGAAGTCCGGTGCTGTTCTTTTAGTCTGCAGCTGCTCAAAGTTTCTTAGTATAATGGTCACCAGTATCTCTGCCTTGGTATCACTGTATCTTGCAATCTTCAAAAACAGAATAAGTATTAAATGTTTTAGCTAAATCTCATTACCCATACTCTGCTTCTATTATAGCAATGGAAATCTTTACTTTTAAAAACAGTCAAAATACTTAAGGAAGAGAATATTCACCTGCTCCACCTCAAGCTCATACTTTGGGAGATGCGTCACAGCTTCTTTTATCTGGGTCCCGAATGGCGGGTGTCTATTTAAAATCTAAACATACTTACATCATTATACTCTTATCACAAACACTTAAAACTCTACTGAAATATTTCTTAGACTTCACGGGTTTAATAAGGTTTCTCACCACAAACCTCTGTAATTGAAATACTTATGACTATGAAGAAGAAAATATTTTCGTGTGTGCTATACATGGTCATGTATGTGTCTGTGCGTGGTGAGGAGACCAGAGATCAACACAAGGTGTCTTCCTCAGTTGCTCATCATCTTTGTTCTTAGGAGACAAGTGGCACCCGGTACCCAATGACTGCACTGGACCACAAGACCACCACACCCAGATCTTCCTGCTTTCACCTCCTAAGAGCTGGAGGTATAGGCACGTGACTCTGAGTTTAGTTTCTGACATGGGTTCTGGGCTCTGAACTTGGATCCTCAGGCTTGTGTAGTATGAACTTTACTGACTGAGCCATCTCTCACATCCAAACAAATAGTTTTTAATAGAAATGAAGACATTACACACTGGGATTTGGAATTTAAATAGAATCCAGTAATGCTGGGAACAAAGAATACTACATACCAGTTCAAGTTCTCTTGCATTTGCTTCTTCTATTTTTTTAAAAGAAGTCAAGCCTGCATTTACCATGGTATTTGACAATGATATGCCTGTGGGAAATTAATCAAAGGGCAATTTTTAAGTTGTTTTAAACGACATCTAAACAAGCATTTAGGAACTACATTAGTAAATCCTTCTTTTAGCTGGAGATGTAGGTTGGTGGTAGAACACTTACCTAGCACATATAAGAGCCTAGTGTCAATCCCCAGGGCTGCAAAAATTAGTTGCAAATCAACCCTTTTAAAAGATTCAGTCAAACATCTAAGGGCTGTAGTGTGTACATTGTTGAGTATGTCCTCCAAGACTATGTCCACAGTCACTGCCCCTCACTATGGCAGTGCTGAGCAGGTGGAGGATCTGGAAGGTAGGTCCTGTGGGAAGTTACCAGGACTCTGGGGTTCTACCTCCTAAGTGGACTTGACCCACAGAAGCACTTCCATTTAGTGTCCTGCCCCTCACCTCGTACTGAGTGTTCCTCACTCACATTTGCTATTCTTTTGTTTATTTATTTTATTTTGTTCATTTTCCCTTTGGAACACTTTTGTTTATGCTTTCAGAAACTATAATTTAAAATTCATAGCCTCTTATGATAAATTTATGCAAATCCTGTTTAACAAATACTTTAAGAATTGTGTGATTCAAAAACATGACCTACTTTTCTAAGATATGCATTGTGTCATCTGTTGATTCTAAACTAGGATTATGATGTTTTCCTTCCGCAGCGATTCAACTGAGCTCAGGGAAAGGTAAACCTGCAGAGCGTGGTTGCAGTTTTGAAGCTCTGGAGAGGCAGAGCCAGCTTTGGTGGGGCAGGCTTTAGCAAAAGGGAAACATGTGGACTCAGTACCAGGCTGGGAGCAGACTGAGACTGCTGGCCAGTGCCTAGCCGGTGATAGTGTGGATTGTTCTTTAATATTACATTCTACAAGATTTCTCATGTATTTTTGTATTTGGTTTAACCATTCAGTTGATGTACAATAACTGATTGCTTTTCATTTGTTTATATATTTGTGTGTGTGTGTGTGTGTGTGTGTGTGTGTGTGTGTAGAACACACGTGTCGAGGTCAGAGGAGCAGGTTCTTTCTTTGCACCATGTGGCTCTGAAGGACTGAACTCAAGTCATAAGGCATGGCAGCAAGCACCTGTACACACAGAGCCACCTCATTAGCTCTCTCTCACTGGTGATCATGAAAGTAAGAGCAAATAAAACCCCAGTTCTCAAATACAAGCACAGTACTTTAAAAAGGCATATTTTCCTTAAAAATGTACAATCATATAAAATAATATTATTAATAGTAAAATATAAAAGAAATTGCAGACAATGACAAACAGCCTGTCTGTCTTGATACCTACCAATTTTATCCAGCTGTTTAGATACATGTCGAGAGTTTTCCCAGAGTTTACACTTAAAACATTTAGCTAAAATCACACTGTTTAAAAGCACAGCAAACTTCTTCTCCTGAGCAGCCACAAAATCTGATAACCCTAAAAAAAAAAGTTTCCAATATTGAATACAATACAGTACATTAATTTACTGAAAAAAATGTTGAAAATCCATTAATGATTTAACATACATCTTGCAATTCGTGAGCCGTTTCTGAAAATCTTCGAGGTATCTTGTGTCAAAGCAAAGTCTTGTATAGGAATGCATCCTAGCTGAGCCTGAATAAGACTGGGAAAATATGGTTCATTATTTCCTTTAAAGACTGCAGTCACACAGGATGTGACATGGACAGACTGAGCATTGCTTAGGATTTCTCTCTGCCTTGCTCTGTACAGTGCTATGACATTCTGTTGGTCTCGCTATTGTTGCAGATAACTTTTGACTTCCCTTTCCCAACCACAAAAATTGAGTTCTCATTATCTTGTTATACTTTTTTATTAGGTCAGTTTCTCTAAGTCTCAGAAATCTCAAAATCTTTAGCAAAGACCTGATGGAGTATTGGATGGGGTGCTTTTGAATGCTGTATGAAGGTCATTGGGATATTTGTTAAATTACTGGAGCACCCCACTTTTAGAGTAACATTTACATTAATAACAATGCTTTATTAGTAAGTAGAACACTCTTTAAAATCATGCTTTCCTGTTGGAAACCAGCAGCAATAAAGTAGGATGGTAGAGAGGCAGAGAAAGGTGGATCTCGACAAGTTCGAGGCCAGTCTGGTCTACACAGTGAGTTCTAAGTATCCAAAGCTACATAAAGAGACCTTGACTCAAGACAAATTTAAACTGTAATGCACTGTGAGTTTACTTTCTGGTGTTGTCTACACTCTCAGGGGAGATGCATGGCAGGTAAGTAAGGACTGGTTGGGGTGAGTGTACACATGGCTCGGGTAAAGTACTGATTCAGTGAGGACACCGGCTTCAGTACAAATGGTTCTAGAATTAGTCAGTGTTGTATGTCCCATACTGTCTCCTAACAGTCACCGAGCAGACACCTGTTAGAGCAAGCGTGCGTGCTGCAGAGGGGAGACTCGTAACTACAGCTGTGAGACAGAGTGGGGTGAAAAGCTTACAATTTACAGCACATTTCAAAGCTAACATGATTAACATCTACTTGGTGATCAGATGCGAAGTTCAGGAAAGCAAGGGATGTAAGAGAGCTGTGAAAGTTAAGCAGTCAGATATCAGCAGGTGCTCACCACCTATATGTAAACTTTGAACTAGGGAAAGACATCTGCACACATGCACACCATATTTTCTTGGCTACACTCAAGTAAGATATTATATATAGATTTTATATATATATATATAATGATATATGTGAAATTAACTGTAAAGCTGCCAACTTTCAAGTACATTGCCATAAGAAAAAGAATATATTACCTAATTTAAGGTAGGCTTGGTAGAAGTGCTTCAGATACAAATATAGTATTCTTAAGATGTCTGTGAAAAAATATCTTAACCTGATTTGACATAGAAATGGATGCAACAGAGTATACGAAGAAACCACCAAGTCAAGAGCTCTATGTCTAGCTTAGTTCTCACACAGCAACACCTTGGTCAGGCCACTGTGCGTCTGAACATCATTTCATCTGCGCAATAACAAGACTGGACCACATGATCTACAGCTTCTGAAGCTGACTGAATTGCTTCAGAAACATAACAAAGAAAGAGCATTAAGTTCTGTTCCAAGCTCAGATCTGCATGAAGAATTGCAGTGAGAAGACTATTATGAATATCTGGGACATAAAATTGACTAAGAGGTTGAAAAGTATCTTAAAGGGAAAAAAAAAAAAAAAAAAAACCCAACCCTGAACTTCCCTAGCATAAAAAGAAAAGAGTTCCTGAGTTAACTGGTCTTACTAGGCTACATCATTTTACTGCCCAGGCATCATGGTGGCCCACCCCTTTAATTCTAGCACTTGGGAGGCTGAAGCAGTCTGATCTCTGTAGGTATGAGGCTAATCTGGTCTACAGAACAAGTTCCAGAACAATCAAGGCTACACAGAGAGACCAGTCTCAAAACCAAATGAAAACAAAACTAACAAAAAGCAAAGAAACTTTTTACCTTGAATCACATCATTTAAATCAAAAGACCTAAGTACCAAGGCTTAAATACCCAGAAAATCAACACATCACAGAAAAGTATGCTTGCATTTTCAATTACAAACTGGGCAAAAGTCACAGGCTACCTACCATATGCCTATAAATCCAGTTGTTGCCCGAGAACTCCCCACTCTTGACACACTAACCATCCACTCAGTGACTCATGCTCTTGGGAATTCTCTCTCACTGTTTGTCTCTCCTAGAATTCGTTACTCGTTACTGTTGATTAACATTAGTAGTTGTGTTTTCATGACGCCTATTGTTTTCATGCACACTTCATCCATGCTAACTTGAGATCCCAATTAGCACAAACACATTTTTTTCTAACCGTCTGCTTTGCCTCAACCGAATATACTGTGGACAAGTGACTTTTCTAGTTAAAATTTTCTTTTGTTTCTGTCTTTGCTTGCCTGACTTTTCTCCTCTCTCCCTTCTCTCCCCTCCCCTCCCCTTCCCTTCCATAGTGCCAGGCTGAAGGCAGGGCCTGGCACACACTAAGCAGGCAGTCTACCACTGAATTACAGCCCCAGGCTCAGGGTTTATGTTAAATAAAGTCGGAAAGTTCTTGGAAATTGATTTAACATATAATTCTGATTCCTTATTTTTCTATAAACACTTTTTTTAATAATTTTTTTTTAAAATTAAAGGAAATATATCTTAAAACTGAAGAGGAAGCTGTACATGGTAGCTCACACCAGCAATCAATCTCAGCACACAGGAGGCTATGGAAGAAAAAGTGTGAATTTTAAGAACAGCTGCAACTATATATGGAGACTTTATCTCAAAAAAAAAAAAAAAAAAAAAAAGTAAAGAAAAGCCCTCATATATATGAATCACAAACTAGTATGTAGTATTTTAGTTCATCAGAAAATAAATTTTTATTACCAGTTTACTTTCATTTCTCTTGTTTTAATTCTCCCTTCCATTGGAAATCTGTAAATAAAACACACAGAAAACTTTTATTATTTAACTAACAAAACCTCTCAAGTTCTGTAAAGTATATGTAAGTTCTGTACCTTATAGTTATCCGGTTTGGGTCTTTGTTTAAAGTATTCAGTGTTCTCTTTTCGCTTATCCTTAGTTGCACATCTAGAAACTCATTACAGCTGGATATCATTGAAATCTGTAATATTTAAGCATTTGTCAATTTAACAAATCACATCTAATTTTTTTTTTACTCTCTTTCTCTGAATATACTTATTTTTCATGCTGCCTAGAGACACCCTGGCTTTATTTGTTAGCAAAGCAAATCTTAAAGCTGGCTTTATACATTTCACTTCTTTAAGGATTCATTCACTAACAAATACTTAGAAACAGCTTCTGTATGCCGGACAGTGATAATGGATAGCGTGATCAGCGGTCAGAATGGTATCACTCAGACTGTAACAATGGCCAAGAGCAAATGTATCTGTTTAGTGCAGCGAGAGGCACAGTGCATGCTGCTCTTCTTTCTGCCTGTCATGGCTACTGCTGCTGCTGCTCATCCTTTTGTAGTTTGCAAATCACCATCCCAATGATTTAGCAATGGAAAGATGCTTTTAAAATCAAGAAATTTGGATTTGTAGACTAGCTCTGGGAGACAGAACTAGGTGTTGTAAATCTCTCACACAGTGAACTCAGTGAGACGGTGTTGACACTGAATATTTGTTAATCTCAATTTCTGAGAAGATAATATTTACATGGACATACAAATCTTTTACTTTATCAAAGTTTGCTCACATGACTCCTTAATAATAACCAGAATTTTACTGTGCAGTCTTTAATAAAATAATTACTGTGGTAACTAATTGATATTTAAAATTAAAGTGTATGGTTCAAAATTAAGAATAAATATCTTCTACCAATCTCTTCTTTATACTCAAGTTTCCAGCAGAAGTCTGTGGTCTGGTCATTATGAGAGCTGCAAAACTGTTCCCACTGTTGATCTCTAAGTTCAATCTATTTATTGCTCCTATTTTCTCCAGAATTGGCTTTTTTCCCCACCTGGGCTATCACAACACTATTTCCACTGTTACTGCTATGCTTAAGCAAATAATTTAGGGAAGGGATGCAGGCCCAGGGCACCACAGCAACATGCTGTTGTGTTGTGTGAATGAATGTCGTGTCCGACATTCATTCATGGCAGACTGTTAATATGTTATGCTATACTCGAAGTAGTCATCATTATCAAGTAAGTTGTAAAATAGTTGCCACACCTATTTGCAATATATATTTTCTTAGCTTTGGTGAGAAATACAAATGAAAATATAATGTATTCTTAGAAGTTAAATTCTCTATCTCATGATCAGAGGGAGACATAACCATTAAAATGATTTCTCCTTTCTGCTCATTCAATTTTAAGTTATAGGAGATATATAAATGAGTTGTCTCCCAACCAGAGCTCCAAGGGTCTAAACCACCAGCCTGGGAGCACATAGGGAGGGACCCATGGCTCCAGCTGTATATGTAGGGGAGGATGGCCTTGTTAGCATAGGTGGGAAAGGATCCTTGGTCCCATGAAGGCTGAACGCCCAGTGGGGGGGAACTCGAGGGTGGGGAGGTGGGAGTGGGGAGATAGGTGGGGGCACATCCTCATAGAAGCAGGAGGAGGGGAGATGGGATAGGGAGTTCCTGGGTGGGGATGGCGGAAATGGGGTAAGGGGATAACATCTGAAATGTAAATAAAATATCCAATAAAAATAAATAAAAAATAAATGAGTTGTCTCTCCAATATTATTTTAATCTATAATTATTATTTTCAGATGAAACTTACTAAATCTGATAAAGTTTCTTTTCCACTAATTGCACAAAACTTCTTCACTGTCTCAAATGTAATATAATACCACGCCATTAATCTTCCTGCCTCTGTTAGGAAAGACAGAAAAAGAAACATTTTCCACATTAGCTGATACAACTTGGTTTTTAAGAAATAAGTTTAACGAGCATTTTCTTAACATCTACTTAAGATGCACTGTGTGCTTGTAATGACCTCCACAAAACATCCCCCCAAATGTAGAATGCACGATGTACGGAACTTAAGAGTTGGCTGGAGATAACCACAGGAAGACTGAGAACAGAATCTACTGAATGACAATATTTACATACAAGCTGAAGTTGAGAAGAAATTTACCTAAGAGAATGGTCAGTATGGGATGATCTAATAGGAAAAATGAGTTTTAAGTAAGATTTTAAACATGGCTAATATGACTTGGCAGACGGGAAACAAAGCCATTATGACCTTGGGGAGAATCAAGATTTATTTATGAAAACGGGGAAATACAGAAGACTGTCTTTAGAACAGTTTGGAAAGGTAGAGTTTGATGATCATGAACTCCCCTCAGCCTCCCCGGTATGAACACCACTTAAGACTTAGAAGATCGTGTGCATATTTCTCAGTGTACTGGAGTAATAAAAGGACACACCTAAAATTTGTCTGTGGTGCCCAATACTTAGTAAATGTTGCTTAAATTTTAAAATTAAGAAATGATGAATGACAAGATACAGCGGCCTTAAGGAGCTTTTATTCAAAGGAGCTCAGAACTTGAATCTCACTTGTAAGATTAATAGGAGCACATAATTCTTGAGCAATTTTTAGTTAAATTGGAGTTTCAAAATAAATTGTTTTGAAAATAGAATAGCAGGGTGGCTGGAAAGAGGGGATTAGTGAGATGGATAGAATGAATTCACTTCAGAGGCTGTTGGGTCTAATTAGTACTTGTCCAAAAGCATCCAAAATATTCCAGTCCTAAGAAACATACACAGAAAGCAGCCGGGAAGAGCAAAATGGCATGCTGGGTCTCAAGGGAGCAGTTGGCATTTACATATGAACCATACGTTTCCTTGAAGAAGAGACTATGTCTGGCATGCCAACAGAGAGAGCGGCATTAAGGACATTATGAAATGGACAGAATTAACTAAGAGAGCCTGGGAAGGAGCTAGGTCAGCTCCAGTCACTGTCCCAAGCAGGAGCCTGCTGAGTTCGTTCAATGAGAATGCAGTAATGCAGTGTGTCAGGAGGAGCTTCTGAAAGAACAATGTGCAATGTAAACCACAAGAATATTGTTATTTGGGGAATACATTTAAAAACAGTCCTTTCACCATCTGTTTAAAAATTAATATAAAGTATTTCCCTACCCCAGAAAATATTAAAAAATTTAAGAAAGCACTTAGTATTTGTTGATTTATTAATAGGAATGAAGTTTCTTAGGTAAGAAAAAAAATATTCTAGAGAAAAAAAAAAAAACATAAGGAAAATGATCCAAAGTTAAAGTATGGAACCAAACTGGGGGGAAAAAGGACTTCCAAGTGAACAGGAATGCAAAGTGACTTGCTGCCAATATAGTTATCAGCTGATAAACCCAGAATACTTCAACTGGAAAGTCATTAAGGCTGAGTTTGCAGAGCAGAGACAGGGAAGCTGTGAAAAGGCAGCTCTCAGACTCCCTTTTGTAAGAAGCATCACAGCCAAAGGCTCCATTTGTACTTACTCCGAATCAATCCATCACCATGAAATGAACACAAAACCCACTTTCATACGCCCCTCCCAGCCAGTGGAATGACAGTCAGCTAGTGTAGCACTCAGGCAGGAGCCTGCCCAAGAGGCAGCTTCATCTCCGACGTCAGAAATCCCCAGCACTTCTGTCACTGCACCTAGGCTTACAACGGGTGCTCAGATTTGCCCTCTCCTTCCTTCCTTCTTAGACAATCTACATCCCAATTTAATTACTGCCAAGCTTCTTACAGATACCAGCTCTTTTCAAATGATTAATCTTTCTTAAAATAGGAAATATATTGATAAGCTAATAGATAAACTAGCCAAATATTTGAGTATTGTGACCACAAATTAAAAAACAAAAACTATATGAAGCAGAAATATTAGAATATATAGATAGAATTTACATACAAAATAATAAACTCTAGAAGATAAAATAATTAGTAACATGAAAAAACAAAGTTATAAAAAAATTAATTGAAATGTGATGGCACACACTTATAACTCTAGCACTCTGAAGGCTAAGGCAGGAGGATCATCTTTAGTGTGAGGCTAGCTATGGGTACAGAGTGAGACCATCTCAAAGCAAAACAAAACAATTTTTTTTTAAACCCAAAGAATTGGAAATACCATTTAGGAACTGCTACCCACATCAATGACAGTCTAAATAATTATAAAATAGCATTCTGCTAAAGTCAACCAAAATAGTTAACAGAAATACAGCTATCATTTATAAACCCTCAAAGAGCTGGGTGGTAGTGGCCTTTGATCCCAGCACTCAGGAGGCAGAGGTAGGCAGATCTCCATCAGTTCAAGGCCAGAATGGTCTACAGAGCAACTTCACTACATAGAAATCCTGTCTTGAAAAAAACTAGATAGACAGACAGATTAGCAGACCAACCAAACTTCAAAGAACTTAAGTACCTGTCTCTTTCCTTAATGCCCGTGCCTAAGCTCATATAAAGACTGTTTCTTATATATACTGTTCCTTCCATCCAGACTCATCCTGATACCCTCTTCTACAGTGAAAGTCGACAGTACTGCTTCACCTGAGCAGAGGTCTGAGAGAGCGTGAGCTGCTACACTGGCAGCACACTGCCATGTTTCCTTTCCAGCTTTGCTGCTGCCAACACACGAGACTGCAATTCTTGATGAATTTACATAGTATTTATAACTGCATCTGTGAAGCTAAACTGTATTTCACAAAAAGCAAAACTGGAAGCAGAAATCTGAAGTCTGAAGTCTATAGTAAGAAGAAAAGTCTAGGAGGCTTTAAAAGCAGAACTAACACAGCAGTGTCCAGAAGAAAAAAATTAGGTAGCAGCCATTGATGCTGAGAAAGAAAGCACATTTATTAGATGTGTTTAATAGAAAAGGAACCGATGCCTTATTGCTATAAATGATGGTACTTTATGCAAAACAAAATCACAACTTTGTTTTATCATTGCTTAAATTTTAGTAAAACAAAATTTTAGTTCTAGTAAACAAGTGTTAAATTCAGTGACCCCATAAGGAATAATACCTGTTGGTTTAAAATTAATGTCTTCATCCATCTTTATCAGGTCTAGTGATGATAAATCTTTAAGATTCTTCAAACATAATTCTGTTCAATTTACAGAAAACACATTTTTAAGTTTAGTAAAAAAGGAATCAATGAAAATTAAAATTTACTATTAAATATATTGAAGATGTCTGCTATAGCATAATTGTTCTGGAAGAACTAGAGTCTTTTAAATAGCAAGAAAAACAAACTCAGGAAACATAATATCCAATTAATATGTTAAATACCATTTAGCACTTGGGATATTTGAAATGATATATATGCATTACTTTAATTAATTCTCAAAAATTAATAAAACATGCAAAAATATTGCTTACATATACACATTGGGAAACTAAAGAATTGAGGCTGAATTACTTGTTCCAGGTCTAAGGAACTGTTTTGTTATCTCTTCTCCATTATAGCATTGTTTTTCTTTTAATAGCACCAAATGACACTGGTTGACTCCAGAATTCAAAGGCTCCTCCTGATGAGTTCAGATCAAGGAAATGGACAGACATGTAGATAGGATCCAGAAACGTGATAGAGTTTACTCAGTAAAGATCCATTCCCAGGGAGGAGACAGGCTGGAGTGGGAACAAAGTACAGCAGCTCCACTGCATGGCTTTACAGGGGCTAGGCCCTCGACCTCACCTGCACAGTGGAGCCCAGGGCATGTAGTTCCACATACAACTTCACATGTGCCACTAACATCTTAACTCTCCACCCAGAGGTGTGTATTTTAGCCATTTGCTGCTCTCTATACTTCTGTGTGGTTTGAGGGGACTGCAGATGCCCTCAGCAGAGCGGGTCATTACTGCTTCCTCTTTGCCACCCTAATTTCTCATACTTGTCCTAATAAGGTTTGTACAAGATTCATGGACATCACTAACTGCCCATTCTCTTGCTTCCAAAGTATAGAGTTAAAGAGTTCTGTGAGATTTGTTCTCAAACTCGCCAATCTTACCCCTTGTCCTGTTTGCCACTTTATTGAAATAATCACTAATTTTTTTTTCTAGATGATGCTTTTTAGTTTTTTACTTCTGCTTCTCTGGAAAGGCTGCCATGTGTGCCTTCAGAAACCTCTTAACAGGAAGCAATTCTAATTCATGCAAGTAACTGACAGGAACTAGTGAATGCCTTCCAATCACACCCTACTGCTTACTATCCTCACTGCCCAGAAGGGAGACAGTTCAGAGCAGAGTAAGCAATGCACCCTTCCCAATCCTAAACTGAGGAGCAAATCATAAAAGTCCTTGCACTCCTTATAAGAAATAGTGTCATGCAGGCAACTTGGCACAGTTTAATGCATTGATATTTATGGCTTTTGAAAGGTTTGGAATTACCTTAGTTACTCACTATTAAGTTAAAATTAGCTTATTATCCACTAATCAGTCATTCAAACAGGGAAGATTTTTACTCGTCTATATGCTGAACATCACTCTAAGTTTATAGTGGACAGTATACATTTCCTCATATATGTAGAACTTGCATTCTAATGAAAAATCAATACACAAATAATACATTTTGGGTGTTGGAAAATACTATAAAAACTAAAGCTTTAAGGTTTTTAAAAATAATAGTTTTTTAAGCACTTAACTAAGGTTTGTATGCATTTCTAATTTAGCCATATAATTTCGGTATAAAATATAGATATCCCTAATTTTCACAATAAAGGCATTTTTTTCCAAGAACAAGAAAAATAGTAAAAACTACAACATGAAAGTCATTTCATCTTTAAGTGAAGATAGATTTAAATAAAACAGCAAGGAAGAGCTCTCTGACAGATGGGTATTTGAACAGAGAGTTAGATGAAATAAAGGTGCAAGCCACGTACAATACTTGAGAATGTTCCAAGAGCAAGGAGTAGACAATGACAAGACCCTGAGTGACGGTGAGCATGCTGTAACCAACACAGTGACAGTGAGCATGCTGTAACAGTGACAATGAGCACTTGGTAACTAACACAATGACAATGAACACTTGGTAACAACCAACACAGTGACAGTGAGCACGCTGTAACCAACACAGTGCACACTGTAAAGAACACAGTGATGGTGAGCACACTGTAACTCACACAGTGATGGTGGGCACACTGTAACTCACACAGTGATGGTGAGCACACTGTAACTCACACAGTGATGGTGAGCACACTGTAACTCACACAGTGATGGTGAGCACACTGTAACTCACACAGTGATGGTGGGCATGCTGTAACTCACAGTGATGGTGGGCACACTGTAACTCACACAGTGATGGTGGGCATGCTGTAACTCACACAGTGATGGTGGGCATGCTGTAACTCACAGTGATGGTGGGCACGCTGTAACTAACATACAAGGGCCAATTTGGAGATAAGAAATAAAATGGAGAAAGGGACAAGAAATGAAGTTGGAGACAGAGGCAGAAGCTATTACGCTGTGTTTTATAGGCACTGTGAAACTGCATTTTATTCTCGGGGTTACTCTTAGAGACTATTGAGCAAGAAGCACAATCGTTTGGAACAGCAAGCCCTGTGCTGTGTCCTTCCTCCAAGGGAGATGTCAGGGCTCAGAACACACTGGACCCAGCTCATTTGGACTTGAAGGAGCTGAGCTGAGAGCCTCAGAATGGTTACCCTGCCTTCAGTCTCTGTCCTAACTAGCTCCTAACATATTTATGCTTAGGTGAGATAATTTATTACTTTATCCTTATCTCTGTATTTTTATTTGCCACATATAACTATTCAGAGAACAAATTAAAATTAATGTTACTGGAGCCAAAATTCTTTATTTTTACTGAAAGTCTCAACACAATGAAGACACAGCAGTGTTTAATTCTAATAAGTGCTTTTTGAATTTTTATAGTTTAAAAGATATGTAGTGAAGTATTAAAGTTGAAGTTCGAAAGGAAATACTGCACAGATTGGAATGAGAACCCACAATAAATCCAGGATTATATTTCAATTAAAATTAATCTAGAAAAGGAAAATAAAGTGTTTAATCTATTGGCAATGTTTTCAGAGAGCAAGGACATTTACATAACAGAACCAAAATAAGCTAAGTTAACATTTTATACAAAAGCAGATATTCTGACAGAATTAATCAATAAATACAGAAAAACTATACATGCCAAGTTTTGTGCATTAAAAAATAAATATGTTTTCCAGACAAGTTTACTTTTTAAAATAATTTACAAAAGCACATTCTTATTTCTTTAGTAACTGATATTTTTCATTAAAATTTATATAATATATATATATATTTATGAAAGAAATATAATCTAACCTTGTAATTTTGCTTCAATTCCATCTTTGTTCAATCCAGACACAAAACCTGTGTAAGTAATGAAACTTTTATTTAAAAAATCAGAGTGTATTTAATTAGTCTTTATAGGTTCAATTTAAATCTTACATAAAAATCACATCTTTCTTTCATATAGATTATTAGCATTTTAATGAGCTCAAAAAGGCTTAACTATTCATAGAACACAACTACTATTTTGAAATCGTTTCAATATCAACTGAATATATTTTCTTAAATTGTATTAAATAATCTGAAACTATTCAGCAAGAACCATGTAGAATCAGTTTAAAGATCTATTTTATTATATTTAGTTATGTCTGCGTGTCTGTGTGGGGCTAAGTGCACTTGAGATAGGTGTACACAGTCAAACTTTGGAACTGATCTATATGCCCATCCACAAAATAATTGGCTGAAATGCAGTGTATTGATACAACTGGGTCTATACTGTAATAACAAAAGGAATTTGGAGCAATCCCATGAACACTATGAATTAAAAGAAATTGAAGAAAAAAAGGAAATACTTCCATTTACATCAAATTCAAAAAATACAATATAACATGAACATACTTGTGGAAAACCTTCTACATACTGGATTGTGGTATGTGGGTGTCTGTGTCTATATTTCATTTTAGTTTATACCTATATAATTTAACTTTTATACTTAAGATTTCTGTCATTTACTGTGATAATACAATATAAAAATTCACTACAAATTAAATTACTCACAAGGAGAAAGAAGTGCAAGGTGAGACATTGAATTTTGCACAACACTCATAAACAGATACAAGCATATACCCCACAGGGTGTATATGAATACAGTACTCTCAAGAACTGCTAACAACCATGTCAGCCACTGAGGACAATAATTTAGCAACAGGCACTACATTTCAAATGATGTGCTCTCCGACCTAGAAACTGCATTTCTAAGAATTTAGCATGAAGGTGAATTTGCACATGTGCAGATGCACTGTTGATAACAGCGGGTAATTTTTAAGATGAGCAAAATCATCAACTGGACCTGCTTAGGTGGGGCTGGTTAAGAGCCCACCTTCTCTTGCAGAGTCTGAGTTTGGTTCCCAGCACCCAGGTCAGCAGCTCACATCTGCCTGTAACTCTAGCTCTAAGGGAAGTGGAGACAGGAGGATGACTAGGTGAGAAAGCTAAAGCTGCGGGTTCAGTTAGGAACCATCCCTCAAAGGAATACACCAAGTGACAGAGGAGGACATGTGGTGCTTTCTTCTAGACTCCACTCACCGCTACCTAGGTTTATGTGTACATTCACACAGACATATATACACAAATAAACAAGTAAAATAAATCCTTAAGTATTTATTTTAAAATCAGGATTATGTTACTGCTCTGCTTTACTACTCCTAGGTAAATAACCCAGGAACACTGAGTCAGCACACTCCACAGGGTTGCACGCCCATCCATGTGGAAAAGAGTCTCAATGCGTGACATTGCTCCAGTCCTCATAAAAGAAAGAAACTGAACCAGCCTGAATGTTTGTCAACAGATGAATGGATAAAGAAATGGACACACAGCTTTTTTCTAGCCATGAAGAAAAATGAAATCATGAGATATGCAGGAAAATAAATGGTAATGAGGTCATTATGTTAAGAGAAATAAGCCAGACTCATGTATGTAATCCAGTGTGTGTGCATGTGTGATGAAAGCAGACTCTGAGAAAAGGAGACCTTAAGAATGATGGAGAGGGTAATGGATCCAGTGACATAATGCAGAAGGGAGCATGTTTGTGAGGATCTGAAGGTCTAGTCAGAGCTGTGGAGGGCAGGAAAGCAGTGGAAAGAAATTAACATAAGAAAGTACAATGACAGACATGATGAAAAGGTCACAGTGAAGCCTATCACTTTATAGCTACCCTAAACATTAACTAAACAGGAAGTCTCCAAAATATATTGGGGAAAATACAAAGAAAGGTGCAGAACAGTAAAACAGTAGCAGCTTAAAATACAGTCACAGTAGTGGCATATAGCTCTGAACGCTGAGAGGCTAGAGCAGATTTCATGGTTTGCCAAGGTCACACACCAAATCCTTATCTTTTAAAAATATGTTCATTACAATTTGATACTCTTCCCTATAAAAATTGAACTCAGTTCCTCTCCCCTGCAGGTGGCCAGGCTAGTAACTTGTAAGTTACTGTAAGTAAGTCACGATGTGTGACTAAGTTACAAATAAGGAAATGCCGCTTTTATTTAGCCAGTCTCTTTTACTACTCTTCCTAAAGGAAGAGAGATGCAGGAAAAGTCCACATTGAAAACAGTAAGCCTCAGCTAAGAGTTCTATGACAGCCTTCTGGGTGAGTCGGCAAGCCCTGCCATGCCTTCAGGTCACTGTAGCTTGCCTGACACGCTGTTGCACCTCAAGAGAGACTCTGATACAGACCTACTAGCTGAGACTCTTGGCTTCGTAAACTGCATGAGATAATAAATGTTGGTTGTTCCAAGATGTTGTGTTTTAAGTAATTTGTTAGAAAACTAATACAGTGGGACATTGTTTGCATAAAAATGAAAAATTATACCTTATTTGCTTTTATTATTTGCTTTGTGTTCTTATAAATTGAAAAATAAACAGCTACAAATTTAAGATGAGAGAGAAACTGAATGATAAATATGAGAAAAATTCAAAACTTTAAAGCTTTAACTTATGTTAAATTAGTTGATATACTTAATTTTTTCTTTCATTGAGTCTATTTTTAACAGTGCTGCTTTTAAAGCTTATTAAAGGACTAGGAATAGAGCAGATAGTGTTTTCTCATTTTGCCTCCTCTTACCTCTGAATATATTGGTGACTGCAACTATTCTTTTCTGTTTTTATTAGTTTCTGTAATCTATTCTGTAACAGTATAAATAGGAACCCTGATGGTTTTTAAAACAATCACTATATTTCCAGGTCAAAGAAACAAACCATAGTGAGATGGGTTTTTCAGAGCTCGGATATACAGCAGTGTTGATCGGATCCAGTCCAGAGCAACGTTCACATCTGTGATGGTGTGCAGTACTATCTCTGCATTTAAATGTTCAATAAGATGTCTGTGCAAACTAATGGGGCGGGGAGAAACTGCATGATTAATGTGAATTTCAAGAACATAAATCTTACTCTTTAAGATTTAATAATAATACATATGTTAGTTGCTACTTTAATAATCAATGAAAAAAATTTCAAAAAGATAAGAGAAAATCTTAAAAAGGCAGGTCAAGATCTTAAAGAATTGCAGTTTCTCCTTACTTTACAGTTACAGAAGACAGGTTTCTGTAAAGGTCAGGGTGCTGACAGCAGTGTGGATTCTATCCTACTTTCCCAAATAGGAGTCTGTATGGCACACTGAAAACCATTCCAGACATTATTCTCTCTCATTATAAAATAAAGCTTAAGGTGTGAAAATATTTCTCTTAGCCGGCCAGCGGTGACACACGGCAGCAGTCGCTGCACTCTGGAGTCAGAGGCGGCCGTCAGTCAGTCTCTCTCTCCTGAGTTCAAATTCCCGCCCGTGCCTGTCAATCAATCCCGGAAAAAAAAAAAAAGAAAATATTTCTCTTACTAAAAGTTAGTTATTACAAATTTAATTCTCATAAGCTATAATATACTAATAATTAACAAGACCTTATTGCTTTTTTAGGATTTTATAACAAAGATGTGTACTATTCTGTGCTAGATAACTCTGTTGTCTTTAAATAAATCTATTTAATTCTTAAAATTACTTACATTTTATAGTTAAATTGTTACACTATTTCAAGAAAATGGCCTTAGGAAACCCCCAAACCAAATTTCCTTTCCATACATTAAAGGAGAAACAAGTCATTCTAGTTTAATTTTCTTTTGGAACTGCTTGCTCTCTGTTACCTGCTCTCTACAGTGTCGTTACAAGTTAGCATCTGAACGTACTTCTCTCTTGTACTTAGCCGAGTCATAATAACTGCAGTAGCTGTGGTGTCAAACTGCAACAGAGCACAGAGATTGGAAAGGGAAGAGCACACATAGGCAGAGCCTTTTCCTCAGAACTTTCATTTCACACTGAAGGAAAGGACTAAAATCTGCTTCTGAATTTTAATATTAACAAAAAGTATTTTTTAAAAAATCTCCTATGTATAACTGTAAATATAACTTTTGTTTTAATATAACTTAATTTTGACAATGTTAAAGTCAAAATAAATCTTTGTAAACTGAATTAAAAGTTTAAGATTTAATGTAGTTTTCATATATGCTGACAAGCTAAAGTCATCTGAGAGGAGGGAATCTCACTTAGGAAATGGGATGAGGAACTGTTAGAGGTTGGACTGGATATGACTAGACTGTAAAAAAGACTAAAGATGATTTTTAAAAAAGAGTACATAACATCACAATTAAAGGTATACTAGCAGATAAGTTCTCTTTCATCCCCCAACTACTGAAGTAAACAAGAAAACAAAAATAAAGTGAAAAAAAAAAACAAAAACAGGACTATAGGCAAGCCTGTAGTAACTGATGGGGGAGGGTCCAGCCCATTGTGGGTGAGGCCATCCTGGGCTGTGGTTCTGGGCTCTGTAAGAAAGCAAGCTGAGCCAGCCAGTAAGCAGCACTCTCCATGGCCTCTGCATCAGCTCCTGCCTCCAGGTTCGTGCTCTGCTTGAGTTCATGTCTTGACTTTCATTAATGATAGACAGATGTGGAAGTGTAAACCAAATAAATCCTTTCTTCCCCAACTTGCTTTTGACCAAAATGGTGTTTCATCACAGCAATAATAACCCTAATTAACACCATATAATTTGATATATTTAATTTATCCCCTAAAATTAAAACCTTGTGTGACGTAACATTTTTTTACTTTGAAAATGATTTTCTTCCAGGATGCTCTTAGTATCTATATGAATGACTTCCTCATTCAAACATTTGTCAGACATATTTTGATATAAATATGGGTTGACTTTTAATTATAACATTTAATTGTACAACCCTGGAATGTTACATGTTCTGTAATGCACAACAGCCCTTCACAATGAAAGGCTACCTGAATGTGGCTGATGCCTGTAAGCTTAGTATTTAAGAGGCAAAACCAGAATGATGACAAGTCTGAGTTCAGCTTCAGCTACACAGATCCAGCTTCTAAAATAAACATAAAAATGACAAATCATCTTTATTCAAATGAAAAAGATAAGATGGAAAGGCCTTTAAAATTCCTTTAACACTACCCTCATTCACAGGGCAGCTTAGACAAAGCTGGAATATAAAGTGAATATATCCCAGCTAGTGATCTTTTTATGTTTATTCCGCCATTAAAGTTGATTCTTAAATTATATTATTTTTCAGTCTTATCTAAATTTGAAATGCAAATTAAAACCACACAACCCCCCTTCTTTGCTATATTTAGAATGCTAAAAAAAAAAAAAAAGGAAAAGAAAAGCTACTGTCCCTCACCTGGGGTCTGCCAGCTCTCCCAATCATCTGCAGGATGTCTGTCTCGCTGTACTCTTCAAACACACCTCCAGTGTAGTGCATGGTAGACTTTATAACGACCAGATGAGCCGGCAAGTTCACCCCCATAGCTAGAGTACTGGTAGTAACTATCAGATATCAGATTGAATGATAACCAAGCCTTATAACTTATTGTCCTGGGAAGATATTTGCTTATAAAACATATACTGATAAAAATGGACTAAAAATCCTAAGAAATTTAGGAAAAGGTATAGAGGATTTTGTAATATAAAATAATAATGTATCTTAAAAACAAAATAGCTAATAGGTTCTTTTCAAATTACCCTATGTTCAATAAAATAATAAAGAATTAAACCTTGCCAAAAAATTAACTGTAGTACACATGCACGGTTCTTTTTAAGTTCTTGGGAGAAATTAATTAGAATATTTAAGCTTTTTTCTCTTAAAATAATTTTCAAAATATTTTACTATCTATAAAAAATATGTTTTACTTACAAAGAACTGGTAGATCTCCAGAAGTAAACAACCCTTCAACCAGTTTTCTATCTGACAGCTCCATTCCAGCATGATGGTAACCAACACCATATACCAAGGAATCTATAGTAGGAACACATTGCCTGTCAGCCAGTGCTACCATGTCTCCAGCACTGATCCCTTCTATCTGTATTTAACATGCTATTCAAAAGTAGTCTCTATGCTGGAGGTGTGGCTCCACGGTAGAGGGCTTGACTAGACATGCCCAAGGCTCCAGGTTCAGTTTCCAGAACAAAAAAAGGAAACATGTCTTTAAACCTACCTTTTAGCTTTGAATCCCTTACAGAATATGCAGACTTCTGCAACCTATTAAAGTATAAAATTAATGTTATTCTCTGCAACATCAGGAAATTCTGAAATAGTTTATTATTTTAAAAAGAAATTTTAACAACACCATCATCCGAAAGCTATCTTTTAAGAAAACAAAACAAACAAAAATCCATAAGCTCTGACAAGTTTTATTAAAGGATAACCTTCTTCATATACTGTCCTGGGTGCGTCCAATGGTATGGGAATCCCTGGGTAGTAGCAGCCAGGATGCATTTGTAGCAGGAGGAGGCACTGAAAGCTATCTTTAAAGCAGGGACTATCTCAAGGGGAAGTGGAGTAAAGGAGGGAAGGAGTGTGGGAGGAGGAAAGAAGCAAAGGGCACTGTATGAAATGTCCTTATGAATATATGCCAATGGGGCCGTATGGAATGCTTAGCTTTCCTACTCAGACTGTATTAGCTGTAATATTAAAACTCATTTCTAAACCAAAAATTTAGGGAAAAAAAACCAATACAAATACTTATTATGTGCATTGGGTCAGAACAAGAAATCAACCCCATATTTTATCTAATAATGTTTGTAAGAAACACAAAGTTTCAAGCCCCACTTGTTGACAGCACAGCGAGGAGGCAGGAGGACTGAGGTACAAGCTGTGCTGGTGCTGCAAAACAGAAGCAAAGACGGGGCTGAGGCAGGTCAGCGGTGGAGTGCCTGCCTGCCACACACAGAGCCCTTCCTCAGTCCCCAGTGTCGCAGAGATGGAAGAAAGAACAACGTTTAAAACTCTACTACATCATTAGTAAGTGAAACAAACAAACAAAAAATAGACATAACTTTTTATTGTGTTCTGTACTTTTCCCTGCCATTGGCATATATTCATAAGGACATTTTCTTTATGTAAAAATAAAACAAACAAAAAACAAGCTTGAGGAGAGGAGGAATTTATGGAAGAGTTTTGATAATTTTAGAAGGGAATTGTGGGTGGTCTTAAGTATATCTAAGAAACCTCGCTGTTGTTTTCTATGTCTTTATTGCAGCTATGAAACTATGAGGTATAATTTTCTCACAGTCACAACTTTCTTTAAGGCAAAACGACATGTCATGTTACTAATAACATAAGCTGTGCTGCACACAGGGACTATAAAGATGTTGCCTTGTGCAATTGTCACATTATTGTGATAAGTTCGTTTATTCTCATATATTGAAACTGGTGAAACTGGTTAAGATACTGAAGATAGTTGAGACTAAGTTGCTGATGCTCTCCTGTAATCCCAGCATTCAGGAGGCTGAGGCAAGATTGCAAATTTGAGGTCAGCCGCAGCTGTTATACAGCAAGACCCTGTTTCAAAAACAAAAGTAAACCAGACAATTAAAGCTGGAAGGCTGAACTGGACAGCCTGACTGCCTACATAATAAGGCCCCAGGTTTCATCTATAGTGCTGAAAAGAAATTAATGCAAAAAAGAAAGAAAAGTGAAGGTTACATAATTTGAACTTGGGAGAAATACCATGCCTGATGGCACATAGGTGGTAAACGTGTAGTGCTATAATTTAAATCTGTCTTTAATGTTACACTACTCCTGATACTGGCATTTCATTGCTGAAAAAATTGAAATTATAAAATGATAAGGATAAAAAAAGTGATGGGAAGAGTGGAGAAGAAACTTTTGAGTTATAAGGTAAGAAGAGGAAATAGGAAGAGGAAGTAAAGCACCTCCCATGCTTCTGTTCAAGAAAATGACCGTGTGAAACAGACGGCTGCACGGTGTGTGTGTGTGCAGCGGGGGAGGTGGTGGAGGGGGTGGTGGGGAGGGGGTGGCGGGGGTGGTATGTGTCCTGGCTCTAAGGGAGCCCACAGCCTGTATATCTCAGTCTCTCAGGGATAAGTTCAGCTAAAATCACAGTAGTAAGTATTTGCCTGAGAAGACAAATAAACCTATGCAAATAAACCTCCTATAGCACAAAGAATCCCACACACCTTTCAAACTGCCTTCATCATTAGTGTGGAGCGAGGAGACACACATTCCATGTCACTTCTTATTCTGACTAAAGGTGACAGCACAACCTGACCACTGTGTTCACTCCCAGAAAGCAGAGGCTCCGACTTATTTACAACTACCCAGGTCCTCTTTCCCCTATACGTACACTTCTGTTTTAATTCCATTTTTACATTTTCTCACTCAACATGTAAAGCCACTATTATTTTTATTGTACACATAAAAAACCTAGGTTTGAGGAAAAGGTTAAGGGATGAGCCACGTTCTCATTTTGCCTACATGATCCCCAAAAGTCCTCCCCTTCCCCACACACCGTAGCTTCTGCTCCATGGTGATGATAAACTTAGCATCCTTCACAAGAACAGAAGCAGCCTGCTGCACACCTTTTCTTGTTGCACAAAACTGAAAATACATCAGAGAATTATGTATCAATCAGGTTAAAAACTGAACATCACTCCCCAAACCAGCAACTAAGAATGCGTACCACAAGTGTGGGCTTCTGATCGGAGTACGTTCGTATAACACTGTACACTTTATAGTTGAGGGCCAAATCAAACTTAAATTCAGTTTGGTTACTACTACAGGGAAAGCCCAGGACCACTTTCTGAAGTTTCACAGGTCTATGGCTCTCATCCATTTTCAGACATACGGCAGGTCTTTCACCATCTGAAAGCCATTCTGCAATCTGAGAGAAACAGAAGCATGTACATTACACTTTTTTCTAGTAAAGTTCTATAGCTAAAATAACACAATTGCAGATCACTTTAAAGTCTAAAAGTATTTAATCAAATCGTCTTTTTTCAACATTACCTATTTCACTAACATTACTCCTACATTAATAAATGCTACCAATACCAGTGTTTCAAGACTGTAATCCTTTCATATAGTAGACCTCTGACTAGTCATTAATATTTTGTTTTACATTCCCTCATAAGAGCCCAAACTAAAATTAAAATCACTTTGATCATAAAAATCAAAGTTCCTGTGGCACCGTAAGTCCCAGTTACTGTTCCGATTCCTGAAAGTGACTGAAACCTTTGTATGTCGCTAAACATTAGCAACACAGTACCAAACCAATGACTGTCTTATGTTGGTCTTTTAATCAAAGAACAAATAAGCTTTTTAAAAATACTTACCCATTTGTGTGTGTGTGTGTGTGTGTGTTTGTGCGCGTGCGCCGCGTGTGCTATGCATGTGTGGAAACCTGAGGGGCCAGAAGAGCGCATCAGATCCCTTGGACCTGGAGTTACAGCAGTTGTGAGTGTCCTGACATGGGTAAGCATGACTGAACCGTGATCCTTGGAAGATCAGGAAGTGCTCTTAACCTCTGACTCATTTCTCCAGACTCCAAATAAACTCTTGAGAGATGGCAGTGCCAAAAGCACATTTCAGACACAGTACTAGAATTACTGATCAGTTACTGATTCTGTGGCAAGTGGTTGCACTGTGTTTTACATAGGCTGACAATGAATCGCCTGGCATTAGACTCCTCAGGTCTGATCCAAGTGGATGAAGTCAATGTCAACTGGGTTCTCATTCTCACCTTTGTGGGTCACTGCCAGCATGGACTCCCACAGGATCCCCGAAAACAGCACATTTAAGACATGTTTACACTGAAATTCTTTACAAAGGATAACTGGCTTCTTTCACAAAGATGGGTACTGTTGACTCAGAAAACAGTGTCCAAGATTTAGGGTCTAGGGAGAATGACTGAGGTAAACGTAATGTCTCTGTGGGTGTCAGGATTGGCCTGGCCTAAGAAACACAAAAGTCATCAGGCTGTTGTAAAGCACATGTGACATCACTCAAAAGGATAGGTTTTCATGGCCTAGAACTAATTCTCAAGATTTAGGTGGAAAGGGTCTAAGAAAAGAAAACATAAATTCTGGGAGATATAGGTACGAGTCTGACTCTACAGAGAGTAAAGGATCACCAGGTTGTAAAGTACACTCTTCCCCAGCATTCCAAGAGAAACACCTAAGCATCTCATTCTTTTAAAAGATAGTCCATGAGTTTGACTTTTTCTGGTTTCTCCAGTGCTTGTCTGTGTGCCCTCTATACCCTATCTACCCATTTAAAATAATAAACATTCTATATTGTTCTTGACCATGAACAAAACCAGTTGCAATTCTAAGAATAAGAAATTTAAAGATAAAAACAAAATTTGCCATTGGAAGAGACAATACAGCAACTATTTACAATAATTTCTAAGTATTACCAAAACCATGATAGGCTGGGGAATAAATAGGAGTGAGAAAAAGTAAGATACACACACACAACACACACACACACACACACATTAGCTTATAAGAAGTTTGCCTAAGAGCCTGGAGAGATGGCTCACAGGTTAAAAGCACCAGCTGCTCCTCTAGAGGATCTACCTTCAACTCCTAGCACCTACATGGCAGCTCACAAGCATCTGTAACTCCAGTTCTAGAGGATCTGACATCTTCTACTGGCCTCCAAGAGCACCATGCATGTACAAACATACATGCATGCAAAACATATAATATACATATAATACAATGAAAAGTTTGCTTAGGAATTAAAGAAAAAGTTATACATGGTTATAGAAATTATAATAGTGCAAACAACTATTATCTTTTATTCTTTTATTTCTTTTATTTTATTCTTTTTTAATCCTTTCTATGTCTCACTGCCTCCATCTGCTAACCTAGGCCTAGTACTGGGAGTGCACCTTCCATACACTCTAATCTAGGCTTAGAATGATTTGCGCCTCTGAGACTTACTGCTGAATAAGCTCACCCTTTCTGAACTCTGACTGGCTGGTCAACTTAGCTGTTCTGGCTAAAACTCCTCTTCAACCTGACTGATTCAATCTGGCTTCTCTCTCAGTGTGTCTGATTTGCTCTACTTGGCCTCAAAATAACTTTGGCAGTAAAATAATGTATTTAGTTCCTTAAAATGGAAAATGCTTATTTTCAAGAAAAAGCATTAATATTATTGTTTATTTTAATTGATTCAATAAAGTTTTAGTTTTATACCTAATGATTCTGTCTTGATTTCTTGCTAAGGTGCATGTTTTACTCTTCTGGCTCGTTCTCTGGCTCGTTCTGTCTTCTGCAACCTGTCTCTGTAACAGTCTCCTGGCAAACCTGCCTCCGTTTTCTCTCAGTGTGCTCTCTTAAGCAGCCTCTCTTTTCTGTCTGTTCTCATGAGAGTTGGACATACCTTATTCTGTCAAGTCATACATGAACACATTACTAGCCAAGTTATAAGGTGTCTGAAATAGTAAAACCATGAATTTTAGATAAAAGCAAATAACGGATTTGTACTGAAAATATTTTATTAAATTTTACCAAATTTTATGACTGTAACTTTATTACTTCAATGAAACTGGCACTAACTTTCTACATGCACTTTCCTACTAAACTCTTCTCTGAGATCAAACTGACTGGCTATTCCACAAACAGTACAGCATGACGCAACGCGAAGCCTCTGACTCACATCCTCAGCATTGGGAACTGTTGCCGATACAGCTACAAATCTCACTGGAGCAGGGCTGGCGCTCTCTGAGGCCCTGGATAAAGACTGCACAGTTTTCATTCTGCTTACTGCCACCTCAAGAGTTGGGCCACGGTTTTCATCTTTAATAACATGCACCTTAGCAAGAAATCAAGACAGAATCATTAGGTATAAAAACTAAAGCTTTATTTAATCAATTAAAACAAACAATAATATTAATGCTTTTCCTTGAAAAAAAATAAGCATTTTCCCTTTTAAGGGACTAACTACATTATTTTACTAAAACATCTTTTCTTTCTATCCTTTTAAAATGTCCTCTATGTCTGCCTCTGAAAGTGAATGTGTTCACTACCTCGTCAATGAGAAACAGTCGCACCAGCTGGATGAAAGAGTTGTCTCTCCACTTCCTAGTCACACTGTCCCACTTCTCCTATAGAAAAGCATACAAGCAGTTTAATCTAACAAGAACCTCTAAGTATTTAAGGTACTTATTAAGACACTGATAAATTTTATTAGACATCTTACAAACCAAGGGCAGCCAATGTTTTAGCGAGTCTTTAAAATCTCCCAAAGAGATGAGAATTAAAAATTACTTGAATGATTTTAAAAGTCTTAAAACACCAGGTCTTCAGTCTTTGAAAATTATTTAACCATATATTTATTTATTTAAGCACAAGTCACACTCTATTCATATATTATTTTATATGTGTAGATATTGTGTTTGAATGGATGTTTATGTCACATATGCATGCTTGCCAGTGAAAACCAGAAAAAGACATCAGACATCCTTAGACTGAAGATACAGATGGTGTGAGCCACCATGTCAGTGCTGGGATTCAAACTCAGATCCTCTGGAAGAGCTGCAGTGCTCTGAATCACTGAACCTTCTCTCTAGGCTGCTAATTATGCCTTGTTAAGCGCTATCAAGGTACTCCTTCTATAATACATACTTGGACAAATGAATATAAAGGATAAATATGACTATAAATTATCAATACTTACAAATTGGTTTGTTTTACTCATTGTTCTTACATGACTTCATTTCTCTTCCACCTTCACCTTTTTATTTATGGATATTCTCTCCATTTCCTGAATACTAGTACTTTTATGGTAATTTATTTACATTGAAAATACATGCTTATGCTTTGTATTTCCTTTTAATAATTTTTCTTAATGAAGATAAATATTTTCAAGTAAATAATGAAACATAAATAATACTTACTGGAGTTGTCATAATTATATTGGCATGCTGTATCTCGAACAGGTCATCCATTACTGTATCTCCAGTAAGTTCTTTACAATTCAAGCCCATTGGTCCAAATTTTTCTTTCCAGTCATCAAACCGCTGACTACAAAGGGCTTTTATTGGTGCCACTAAAATAATATATTTATTTTGAACACCAGTGTAATTTTAAAATGTTTTCTTTAAAGTCTAGCTAATAAAATTAAGCTAAAATACACATTTATTGCTGTGTAATATTGATAAAGTAAAAACTAACAATACAAACTTAGTAAGCTATAAACGTATATCACCAAGAAGAATAAGAAAATGAAGAAGAGCTGATTGCTCAGGCAATCTAAAAACAGGGGAAGATGGAGCAAGTGATTAATGCTTTTCTTTTTTGTTTTTGTTTTTCCTTTTTTTTGATATTTTATTTATTTACATTTCAGATGCCATTCCCCTTCCCAATTTCCCCCACCCATTAATCCCTTATCCCATCCCTCCTCCTCCTTTTCTGCCTTTATACTGTTTAAATAACATGCAAATATTAAGGTCAGTTCTAGGTTGGGGAACTAGCAATACAATAGATGCAAATCGTCCAGGAACAAGGAAGACAATAAACCCATGCACAACAATAAACAGAGTCCCTTGATCACTCCTATGATCATTATTTCTAAGGGCTTATCAGGATGATCAAAGTATCCGAGCCTACTTCCCTGTCCTAGCCCAAAGTCATTTTCATGCCTGAAGCCTATTTCTTTGTTCTAGCTTAAGACTTAGATTTCCACCTATAAATACTTCTTTGTTCTAGCCTAAGATTTAGATTCCTGCCTGAAATTTCTTCTTTGTTCTAGCCTAGGATTTAGATTTTTGGCGGAAATTACTTCTTTGTTCCAGCCCAATGTCAGATTCCTACCTGCAGTCCATTTCCTTGTCCTTGCCTATGTCAGATTCCTGCCAGGCAGCCCCCAAAGCTCTCCACATCTCCCCTTTTTATTGCATAAACCAGATGAGTCTGTCTTAGGTCATTCTGACAAAAAGCCTTCCTTACCCATTGTGGAATATGCATTATTATAAGCAATGCACTTTTGTCTTAGGTTGGTAAGGCTCTGTGCAGAATCTTACCCGTCCTTGGCTTGCCAGCCTGTTAAATTGTGATTAATGCTTTTCATGAGAAGACTTTGTAATTAGTTACTTCTTTAAATTGTGTACATATACTATTTTGGAGACATTTACAAAATATACACCCAAAAAGGAGAACAGATGTTTCTATGTAAATTTCTAAAATTGTAAAATATATGATTATTTGTTCATTTTAACTATCCTCTTTTAATAAATGTAAAGTTCAAATCTTTAATTCAAATAAAATTTTTATGTACAACTCTAGAAAAATGTTTCACATTTAATGTAAGAGATGAAACCAATTGTGGTGTGTCTTTATTAAAATGTACAGAGGGCTGGAGTTATAGCTCAGTGATAGAGCTCTTACTGAGCACGTGCTGAATTCAATGTCTAGCACCACATACACACAAGGGAAAAGCAAAGGTGTTGGGAGAATTTGTTGGCTAGTAGTGCTCAGGTGGTAAAGTGCTGTCTACAGGTGTAGTCACAGCATCACAACTAAAAGTAATGTTTTTAATGTATGAGCTACCAAATAATATCTATGCCAGAATTAACTTTGTTTCTGCTTCAATCTTTGATTATACCTAATCATAATTTTTACAATATATACTTACTGTAAACAATTTTCATGTTCAGCCATGGCAATGGTACTTCCATTAACAATCTTGTTATTGCTAGCTCAAACACTACAGTTTTCCCAGAACCAGTGGGGGCACAAATCACAAAATTCCTATCTGTGTAAAGAAGCTGAGATAAAATTGAACCAATTATTAATATATAGAATTTTTATATACATTCTCAATTTTCTAGAAAATGTGCTTTAAGAACAGTAGGAGTTGCTGCAAGCACGTTGACCTCTATGTGTAGTCCTGCTCTAGACGTCTCAAGCTCAAGAACAACACATTTTCTCATATCGTACTATTTTGTCAAAATGATATGCTGGACCTAAGACAAAGTCATTCCTTCACCCTTTAGTGAGATTCTTATAAATTTAATAAATACAAACCAATCCCCTATACGACTCACATGCATTCACTTAAGTATTGTCAAATCTCTTTTTTTTTTTTTTTTTTTTGGTTTTTTCGAGACAGGGTTTCTCTGTGTAGCCCTGGCTGTCCTGGAACTCACTCTGTAGACCGGTGGCCTCGAACTCAGAAATCCGCCTGCCTCTGCCTCCCAAGTGCTGGGATTAAAGGCGTGCGCCACCACCGCCCGGCTGTCAAATCTCTTAGACATACAAGACCACAGATAGTGAGAAGAAGAAGATAATTAAACAAGTATAAGATACTTACATCATCAAAGGCTTTGGATTGTATATAGTTGAAGTAAGGGAATTCTTTGAATATGCTTCTAAATTTTGCAGCTTGGAATAACATTAAGGAGTTAAATATTTCAGAATTAAAATGTTTACTTTTAATTTAAAAATTCAGTTTGGTGCTATTGACTCTCATAGTATCCAATAATAAGGCTATTTTAGCATCTTAAGAATTAAAGGAAGGGAGCTGGAGAGATGGCTAGGCAGTTGAGCACATATGTTCTTGCAGAGAAGCTGGGGTTGATTCCTAGTATCCACATGGTGGCTCAAGTTACATGGGATCTTATACCCTCTCCTGACCTCTTCAGGCACAAGGTTTACATGTGGTACAACATGCAGGCAAAACACTCAGACAAATAAGATTTTTTTAAAGTAAAAAATTGAAATTATTCTACTCTGCTATTATTATAAAATCCCTATGGGAAAACAAAGGATTATATAGGGATGTAACTTGAGAGTTAAATAGAAAGAAGGAGATCTGAATACATGGAGACATGCTGATCAGAACTATTTTTAGTTTGTTCTTTTCTTGTCTTGACTAAGATACTTGATTTTTATATTTTCTTTAGTGCTCAAATTTTCACTTATTGTTGCTGATTTTGGCTGCATTTCATTAGCAGAGGCGTATTTCTGGTCAGTTAATCTTGAATCCCTTCTTTTTTTGATTATTTGTTTTGTTTAATTGTAATTATCAGCATATTTGCTTATAAGATTAACTTGGTTCACCCTTATCCTCTGAGAAAGTTAAAGATAGTAAAAGAAGCCGGGCGGTGGTGGCGCACGCCTTAATCCAGCATTGGGAGGCAGAGGCAGCAGATTTCTGAGTTCGAGGCCAGCCTGGTCTACAGTGTGAGTTCCAGGACAGCCAGGATTACACAGAGAAACCCTGTCTCGAAAAACAAACAAAAAAGAAATGTTAAAAAAAAAAAAAAAGATAGTAAAAAGATATAAGGAATAATTAATTATCCCAGTCTCTACAGCAACGGTTCCCAACCTGTGGGTCATGACTCCTTCAGGGGTGGGGCATCCAAAGACACCTTCCTAGGGTTGCCCAAGATCATTGGAGAACACAGGTACTTACATTATGATTCCAAACAGAAGCAAAATTACAGACATGAAGTGGCAACAAAACCGTTTTACAGTTGAGAGTCTCCACAACAGAAGGAACTGTATTAACGGGTCCAGCATTAGAAAGATTGGAAGCCACTGCTCTAAGGTGGGACTTTGCTGCCAGCCTCAGGGATTTTTAATGGCAGTCTTCTTATGAAGTTGCAAATGATCACCTACATTCATAACCACTATATGCAAAATGTATTACTAGATCTAGAAATTTACAAAAAAGAATGAATTTCTATCACTGAGGCCTTTGGAGCTTTTTAGAGGGTGGAAAGACAGTTTAGTAATTAAGAGTACTTGTTTTCTTGCAGAGAATCCAAATTCTGTCCTAGTACCAACAGCAGGCAGCTCACAAACACCTGTGATCTAGTTCCAGTGACCCACTACCCTCTTTTGGTCTCTATGAACTCCTGCATACAGGTAGTACATATACAGGCACACACATACAAATGAAAGTACATTAAAAATATAAAAATATATTTGAAAGCACAGTTGTCTAACAACTATTTTATAAGGTACTTAAGTACTCAAGGGTTGTTGTAGTAATGCTTTTAAAACTTTTACATCAGATTTATATGACTTCTCTGTCTAAATTTCCCCATTTCCCTCCAACAAAATGGCTACAAGGCCCTACATCCTATTTCCCAACTCTTTCCCTTCAATCTCCTCTGCCTTTAACCTTATACTCTTCTCCTCTAGTTACAAGGGATTCTAATTCAGAAACATTGGCCATGTACCTGCCATGACGTCTCTCCTCAGTCTTTCTGCTTTACTGTCCTGTCCAATTTCCTTTTCCTTCACCTTATTGCTTAGGTCTCACCGTATTAAGAAGGCCTTCTCGTTTTTTTTATTATTATTATTTATTAAATTCAATATCTTGAGCCTGCAATTCCAACAGTCCTGATTTCATTCTCCTTTACATTTTCTTACAATTATTCAGATATAACTCACCTCTATGTTCCATTGCAAGAACAGTAACTCAAGGACAAGGATTCACTCTTTTCTTAATTGGTATATTCCAGAAACTAACAACAGTGCCTAACTTAGGTTTGCACTTATTAAACCATATAGTTAATATCTAAATTATTACTTCATTTTACTTTCAGCATGTCATAATATTGTCATAATATATACAGACAAGCAGGTACACATATGCACACAAATGAAAATAAAAACTTTAAAAACATATTTGAAACATGTACATGAAAATATATATGTGACAAAATAAAAATAAAATTTAGACTTTGTCGTTAATCAGCTTTTGAAAGAATAACAGTTTCCCTCAAGGAATGTTTTCCATATAAAATATTTATTTTTAACAAGCCTAGGAGAGGCCTTTCATGCTGGCTTTTCTCTCATTAGATAGTTCTACATCAATTTACACACACAAAATGAATCTTTGATACAGAGTAGACATAGATTCAGTCTCCCACTGCACAATAAACCTCAGCCAGTAGATGCATTAGCTATCAACACTGAACACTCAAAACCAAATTTGTCTTTTGTTCCACAAGCTTTCAGCAGTGTGCTGCACTTATCTGTTACCCTGCGGACTGCAGCTCTGCAGCCAGAGGTCTGACAAGAGTTGATGTTGTCCTGAGGATCTAATTAGAATCAACTACTAAGAAAGAATCTGCAAATATGTGTAGAGAGAATCTCTTGTGTACTGTGTGGAAGCATCTCCTGTCAATAAAAAACTGTGTATTAGCAAAAGGCAGGAAATAGAAGGTGGGAGTTCCAGCAGAGAGAGGAACTCTGGGAAATAGTCATATGTGAGAGATTTGTCCAGACTCTGAAGAGGCAGACGTTCTTCCGGGTTTCTGTGCATCAGCAGGCTCCTTAGGCCAGCATGTGTTTATGGTAGCTAGCTCTGGCCCCCTTGGCTCAGGCTAGTAGGCTGCCAGTTTTTGGGCTGGAGCTGCTGGTTGTCCTTCAGTAAAAGCTGAGCCTCATCATGCCTGTGGGCACTTGCTCGGAGATGACCCTATCAGGCCCAGCTCTGGGAAGTCTTTGTCTGCTGGCTTGTGTTGAGGCTCTGGTTCCTCACTAGCTCTCTCTTAAAGGGATTTAGTCTCCTGCCTGTCTAGGAAACTAATCCAGGAGGTGTTGGTTCATGCCTTTCACTCAGGGCTTTTCTAATACCTGAATCTTTTGTACTAAACTTGGATTTTTAAGCTAAATTTAGATTACATGCCTAACACCATGGAAGCCAATTTGTAACCACATTCTTTTCTACCTCTGCCCAAGTTCCCCAAAAGATCTACTCTGAAACTTAACTATTTATGAATAAATGCCTAGGCCATAAGCTTGGGCTTGTTCCATGACTATCTTGTAACTTACATAACCCCTTTATTCTATTCTGTGTGTGCCACATACCACATGGAGAATTTTCTCCAAAGCTGCCAAGTGCTTATGTTACTGGACGCTGTGAATGTAATTCTTACCTGATAATTTCCATAACTGTTTTTATTGTATATAGTTTATTGATGTTAGAGAAAGAGCTTTTTATTGAATTAAAAGGAGAAGATATAGAAAGAATCTTTTGTATATTGTGTGGAAGCATCACCTGTCAATAAAAAACTGATGGCCTATTAGCAAAAGGCAGGAAATAGAAAGTGGGAGTTCCAGCAGAGGTGGGGAGGAAGGAGAGGAGAGGGAGAGGGAGAGGGAGAGGGAGAGGAGAGGGAGAGGGAGAGGGAGGAGGGAGAGGGGAGGGAAGGGAGAGGGAGAGAGGAGAGAGGGAGAGGGAGAGAGGGAGAGGGAGAGGAGAGGGAGAGGGAGAGGGGAAAAGAAATTCTGATAGTAATATGCTAGAGATTTGCTCAGACTCTGAGGAGACAGACATGAAACTGAGGAGAGGTAACCAACCTGTGGCACACATAAAATAGAATAAACGGGTTATCTAAGTTACAAGCTCGTCAGGAACAGGCCCACACTTATAACCTAGGCATTCATTCATATATAATTAAGTCTCAGAGTCATTACTTAGGAACTAGAGCACCAGTAACAACAGACCTTGGTTACATATGTGTCCAAGCAATCCACAAACTCTTCTGTCTTTTACTCTAAACACAAACTTTTAAATAACAAAGTACAGAAGATCAGTGAATTTGGCAATATATTAAATTGTTAAAAAAAAATAAGCCAATGCAAACAACTATAGACAGTAGTCTTAACAATGACATCTAAACAATAGAACACATCAGTATGCTACTATAACATGAAAAATCCTGAAAAATCTTCAAAGGATAGCATTAAACTATCAAAATGCTTCCAGCAAAGAAACACTCCATCATACATATAACCAGACACTATTCTTAATTATATTTTTGAGAGACAATTCTCCCTTCTTCTCCCTCCAACTCCTCATATACTCCTCCCTGCCCTCTTTCAAATTCATGATCTCTTTTTCACTAATTGTTCTTACATGCATATATTTAGGAATATAATACATATATTATATAATATGTTATATATTATTGTATATAATTAAATTATTATATTGTTATATAATACATAATAATGTATAATATACATATTATATTCTAAAATACAACCTACTCAGTCCATATAACGCTACTTGTATGTGTGTCTTTAGGGCTGACTGTTTGGCACAGGTGAACCATTTGTTGTGCTCCTCCCTGGGGAAGACCAACTCTCCTGCTCCCAGCTTTCTTCAGTTGCCTATAGTTCTTTCTGTAGGGTTGAGGCCTCCTGGGCTTTTCCTCATCCACTGTGACAAGCTCACTGATATCATTCTTGTTCAGCTCATGTTTGGGTAGTCATGTTGTCCAAACTTTATGCATATAGTTTCCAATTTTACTAGGAGACACACTCTCATGGCAAACGCCCTGATCCTCTAGCTCTTGCAGTCTATGCCTCCTCTTTTGCAATGTTTTTGAGCCTTAGGTGTGGGAGGGTTTTATAGTGTACCCATTGGGATTGAACTCCACTATTCTGCACTTTGATTGGTTGTGGTTTTCTGTAATGGACTCTGTCTACTACAAAGCTGTTTCCTTGTTAAGGGTGGAAACTACACTTATCTGGAGGTGAAAGGACAAATGTTTAGAACATTGTAAGGGATTCTCTGCCTTAGGAAAGAGATAGTTGTATGTTCTCCTCTAAGATCCATGATCTCACTAGGACTGAGCAGTTAGTTTCCAGTGCCGGCATGATTTCTCTTTATGAGTGGATTGTAAGTTCAATTAGGGAGCTGTTGTGGCTCCGAGGTACACGTGCCACTACTGCACCCTGATGATTATCGTACCACACTGGCTGTTGATGTGATTCATAGGCATCATGGCTAATGATTGGATGCCTCCCTCCTTTGGAAGCTTGAGTAGTACCTTCTGGTACTATAGAAGCTAGTCCTTAGAGATGGGGCATTTAGGTCTAATTAGGCAATAATTAATTACCTATTACTGAACTATTTCCTGTGTTCCTTTTCTACTAGTGCAAATACATATGTGTGCATGCGTATGTGGCACCCAGATGTTGTCTTCAGCGTCCCTTAGCTCTGTATTTCATATATTGAGGCAGGCTCTCTTGGTAAAACTGGAACTTGCTGTTTCAGGCTAATCTGGCTAGTCACCTTGCTCTGGTGACTCCATCTTCACTCTCTAGCTACCATGCCAGCCTAGCTTTTACAAGATTCCCTGTTTACAGAACCATCTCGGAAGGATTAGGATGTGTGGAGAGCTGTGTCCCTGGGCTTTGAGGTCTCTAAGACTGCTGCTATTCTCAGGCTCTCTGCCTTCTACTTGCAGATCCAGACCTGAACTCTCAGCTAGCTGCTCCAGCCAACATGCTTGCTGCTTGCTGCCACTCTGCCCTTGCATGATGGACTCTTCACCTCTGAAACTACAAGCCAAAGTAAATGCTTTCTTTTGTAAATTGCTTTGGCCATGGCATTTTATCACAACAATAGAAAAATATCTAAGACACTGCTCAGTTATCTGAAATTCATTTTCTTCTTTGCATATGTAAAAGGAGTATTACCACAAGAATATTCTGAATACATTCAAATAGTCACATTAGAAATGCCTAAGTATACAAACTTGATTTTCATAAACTTCAAATGAGGTTTCTTCTTAAGTATTAGTTAGTAAAATGTCCTCAAATCAATAAAAAGCTGCATTTGCTTGGAGTTCCCTTATTTGGTTTATATCTATCTTTACCTTACCAAAAGAAATGATCTGTATTTATATGTTAGTCAATATATCAAAGTTCTTCCAAGCTACAAATCTGATTTCTGTGTTTATAATATCACAACCTGAAAACAGTTCACAAACTAGAACAGCCTGCAGGCCACACTTGGAATAGCTCTGACGTTCATAGTGTATCTCTTACATGACCCAAAAGACTTATTTTTCTGTCTTTTTCAATGCTACCCAAAATAAACACACATGAGTACAATGAAACAAAATACTTTAAATATATGATTTCACAAATGTAAAGTGGCTATTGTAAAATAAAGGATACGAATTTCTGTGACAGCCTTCAAGGAACCTAAGTCATTTGGGGTTATGCCTAAAAAAAAAAACCAAAAAAAAACAAACTACATAATTATATGGTTTTTTTAAAAAAATGATTTCTATATAACAGCTCCAATAAAGTTAAAAATGTTAAGATAGAGCTAAAAATTAATAAAACATATAAGGAAATGCATAAATAGCACATGGCAAGAGAACTTATTTTTTTCTATTTTGTATTCTTCTTTATGCTAAGAAATACAAATTATTTCATATTTTCATAAAAAAGCAACTGAATAGGCAAATGAAAAAAAATCACCTTGAATGTCTTGAGGCTGAGATGCAGCAGAAAATGATGATGCTTTGAATATGTCTTTTCCAATTCCAGAAACAGGAAAGGGATCATTTGCTTTGAATTTGCTTGTAGAATATTGAAGTTTCTGCTTACTATTGCTACAGTTCCATGATTTCTCCTTGCTCATTTTTGTTTGGGTAAGTTTCACTGGACTAATATGAGAATTCAAGTTTTAAACTTCTATTAGCATAGTCACATTCATGTACATTGTCACATGGTCTAGATAATCTGAAACAAATCAACCACAATATGCTTTCTGCTTCTAACATTTGCTTAAAAACTAGCGTAAAATTATTCTCTTAAAAATGACCATAACTATAATTTATCATTTTCCTAAAACTCATCTAAGGTTTTGTGGCAGCCTGTCTCCAAGTTGACTCCAATGGTCCTTGTCTCCTGGTAGTCACAGTCATTTATGAGTCACTAAGCCAGAACTGACCTGTGTCACTACATACATTCTAATATGTAGTACAATAAGTAGGTAACTTTTGAAGCTTAGCTCATGAAGACACTCTTCCTTCCATAAGGATTCTTGGGTAGATTATGCCATAGAGAGCTAGTCAGCATACCATGAAAACACATTTTAAAACCCTAGAGAGGCCCATGTCGAGAGGCACTGAAGGCTCCTGCCAACAGTCAACACTAACTTGACAGACAAAATGAGTAGTTGACAAAAGTAAACCAAGAATTCTTGGAAAATATTAGGTAACCATACACAATGCGACTTTGATTGTGGTCTTTTGTGAAACCCCAATTATGCTTTTTCATGGGAGATCCCAGGCTCAAGCTTCTAATTGACTTGTTCCTAACACATAAAAACCATTAAAACTAACAAAGTTTACTGTTGTTTTAAGCCAGTAAGCTTCCGAGTAATTTATTCACAGCAACAGATATCCAATTAAACTGATGAAAATCAGCTAAGTGCTGAGGTAGGGGACTCACTAAATAAATCCTAAGAGTGGTTTGTGTAATCAAGTCACTATAGAATGCAGACACAGTCCTTTTGTAGGGAGGGTCCTGGCCTTGTAGACGGACTCAGAAGGCAATCTGAGGATGATTCACTGCAGGCAGGGAGAGAAGAGGCAGCCATGAATAAAATCTCCACAGTTACGAGAAAGGAACTAGAAAGAGGAGGGAAAGGAAGTAACATTTTCTGAGTTTGAAGTTAGAAAGCAGAGAAGTTCACTGGTAAGTCTATAAACAACTGCATGGAGGGAGGGTCCTCAGCCTACTAATGCTGTGACCCTGTAGTACAGCTTCTCATGCTGTGGTGACACCCAACTATAAAATTATTTTTGTTACTACTTCAAAACGATAATTTTGCTACTGTTGTGAATTGTGATGTAAATATTTGTGTTTTCCTATGGTCTTAGGTGATCCCTGTGAAAGAGTCATTCAGCCCCATAAAGGGGTTGCAACCCTCAGGTTGATAACTGCTCTAAGGGACAGTTTTATATCTTGCTTCAGCTGTGTAACATTTCTATATCTTCAGCTTTAGTTTGGTTTTTAGGTTATGAAACCAGATTTTTTACTTTAACACAGTCGTGTGTGTATGTGTGTGTATGTGTGTGTATGTGTGTGTATGTGTGTGTATGTGTGTGTATGTGTGTGTATGTGTGTGTGTTCGTCTGTGTGTTTTCTCTGGAGAGATCCTTGGCCATGACCAGACATGGAAGGTGCCTTTTGTAAAGGCCAACAAGCAAAACTAATCATTGGTAAAGCATTGTATTATCAAGCATGCCATTTGTGCTAGATGATGATGACACATCTACATTCATATGTATAGTTCTCAGTCAACCAAATCTTCCTTGGCCCTAAGGTTCTTCATTTTTTGCTTGAAATCTGTTTTTCATGGTAATTTTGAGATGTAGTAGTAGTCTCACTGTGTAGCCCTGGTTAGCCTAGAACACGCCGGCCATTTAACCCAGCCTGGCTTTTGCCTCTGAGTACTGAGGTTACAGGCTATCTCAGTTTTTGTTTATTTTGTATTATGCAGGCATCTGAAGCTATACGCCTTCTGCCTATGGCCATGGTCACTGTGTCACACAGTCTGAGTGTGCTGTCTCCCTCTTGTGGCCACTGTCACTGTGTCACACAGTCTGGGCGTGCTGTGTTGTGTGCCCTCTTATAGCCACTGTCACTGTGTCAGTCTGGGCGTGCTGTGCTGTGCCCTCTCAAGGACACTGTCACTGTGTCACACAGTCTGGGTGTGCTGTCTCTCTCTTGTGTCCACTGTCACTGTGTCACACATCTGGGTGTGCTGTCTCCCTCTCATGGTCACTGTCACTGTGTCACACAGTCTGGACTGCTGTCTCCCTCTCATGGTCACTGTCACTGTGTCACACAGTCTGGACTGCTGTCTCCCTCTCATAGTCACTGTCACTGTGTCACACAGTCTGGGTGTGCTGTGCTTTCATTTCATTTGCCTTTAGAGGTGTTTATTTTCATTTGACTCAGGACTGTTTTGTGTGTTGTTCACTCTCCATGCATTTGTGTGTGTTCTTTAGTTTTTCTTGCTGTTGATTTGCAATTATTCTATTGTGGTCAGACAGAATATTAAGAAATTACTTAAATATTTATACATTTGTTCCATTGGCTACTGACAATGTATATTCTGCAGTGCTTGTATGGAATTTCTGTAGATGTTTGTGAGGTCTCTCATCTTTGATGGCATTTAACTCAGATGATTCTTTGTTCATATTTTGTTAAAAGGACATATTTGTTGGTGAGAATAGAACACTGGAGTCACACACTTATTATTTTGTTGGGGTTAATCTATTTCTTTGTATCTAGTAATGTTTTATGAAACTGGGTGCACTGATATTCAATGTTTAAAATTTATGCTTAGAATCTTATCTTCTTGATATATTGCTTCCTAATTGTTAAGAAGTATCTTCTTATCTCTTCTGATTTTAGCTTGAAATCTGTTTTGTCTAATTTTAGAATGGTAATGTCTTTCTGCCTTTTAGTTCCATTTGCTTAGAATACCTTTCTTTGTCCTTTCACCCCAAGATTGTACCTGTCTTTGATGGTTTAGTGCATTTCTTAAAAGCACCAAATGGATGCTGTTTCTCTTTTTTTCCTTCCCATATTACGACTACTACTACCACTACTATTCTGTTTATGATGATGATATTTGTTTTTCAAGATAGGGTCATCCCATGTAGCTACACTTGTCCTGAAACTCACTATGCAGACCAGACTAGCCTTGGACTTATAGAGATCCACTTGCCTCAGCCTCCCAAGTGCAGGGTTTAAAGGCACATGCCACTATACCCATCTCTGAATCCTTTTTTAAAAATCTAGTTTATTTTATCTTTTGATTAGGAAATTGATACAACTAATATTTAATTATTGAAAGATATGCATTAATTTCTTTCTCTTTGCTGATTTGTAGTGTTTGGTGATTTTCCTATCCCTCATTTACTTAATGACTGTTCCTGTGTGGTTTTTATTCCTATAACTTTATAGATGTGTTTATGTTTATCTATATCTAGAGAATTTCTTTTAAGTATCTTATAAAGTGCTGTCTTAGTGGCATGATTTTTTTTTTTTTTAGTTTGTTTTCATTGTAGGAAGTCTCTATCAATTATGACAGACAGTTTTTCTGGGTTTAGCAACCTTTACTGGCAGTTTAGTAATAAGAGAGTGAAATGATTCATTCCATGCCCTCACTTAAAATTCTATTGAGAAGTCTGCTATTATTCTGACAGGCTCATTTTTTATTTCTTTGGTTTTTTTACAGTTAATGGTTTACATATAATATGGCACAGGGCGTCAAAGCACAACCTCAATATGAAAATACAGAAATAATCACTTAAATAACAATCTCTTCAACTCTGATCCTTTTAGGAAATAGAAAAACAGTGATAGTACTATGTGTGTTCAGATAAACGCTACTGTAGTATAAAGGCAGAGGAAAACAAGTGATTAGACAAAGAACTAGAAGAGGTAAACAAAAACAGGTAACAAACTCGATCTGACCTGAAGTTTCCCTCCCTAAGAACTAGCTTTCAAATTACCAGAAGGTACCATGCAAACTCCCACAGGAGGGAGGCAACCAACAGTCTTACCCAGCTGTGGACACTAAGAACCACAACAGTGACCAGCATGGCATACTTGTTGGCAGGTCTCACATCTCTAGCTGGTTCTAAGACCCACTCACCAGGAGAGAAATCATGCTCTTACAGGAAACCTAATCAACTACCCAGGGTTAGTGAAGTCACGGATCTTAGAGGAGACCCTACAACTGCCACTTTTCTGAACCAGCAGAACCCCTGACATTATTCAGACATTTGTCAGCCTTATGCCCACAGATCAATGTAGTCCTCACTCCTCATCAACAAAGTCTCAAAGAAGTCTCTTTGCAACAGACTGATACATTATAGAAAAGTACAACTAATCATGAGTTGTGGAGTCCAGTTCTCATGGCTACATCTACAAAACACTCTCAAACCTAAGTCTCAGAGAATGCTGTGGAACAAGGGTGAGAAAAGACTGTGAGAATCAGAGGATCAGGAGTTTGTGTGAGATTGTGTTTCCTAGGAAGGTCACACCAAGATGACTGCTGAAACATGAGCAAAACAAGGAGGACAATAGACATGCTAACAGGGATTTGAGGGTAAAGAAGCCCAAGAGGCCTAAAATCCTATACAAAGAACTACAGGCAACTAAGGAATGCTGAGGATGAGACAAACAGTCTTCCCAGGCAAGAACACACCAACTGGTTATCCAGTACTAAGTAGTCAGCCCTGAAAACACACACAAGTAACATAATCAGACACAACAGGTTGCACTTATGTATTTAGGAATATATATGTATATAGATATATTATATAACAAAATTTAATGAAAATAGAGTCTATGCTTTTAAAAGAGAATAAGGAGGTACCTAAGTTAGGGTTTTACTGCTGTGAACAGGCACCATGACCAAGGCAGCTCTTATAAGGACAACATATAACTGGGGCTGGCTTACAGGTTCAAAGGTTCAGCCCATTATCATCAAGGCAGGAACATAACAGCATTTAGGCAGGCATGGTGCAGAAGGAACTGAGAGTTCTACATCTTCATCTGAAGGCTGCTAGCAGAATATTCCCTTCTAGGCAGCTAGGATGAGAGTCTTAAAGCCCATACCCACAGTGACACGCCTACTCCAACAAAGCCACACCTCCTAACAGTGCCACTCCCTGGCCCAAGCATATACAAACCATCACAGGAGAGATATTTGGGAAGGTTTAGAGGGAGGAAATGAAGGGGAAATGACATTATTATAATCTCAAAAAAAATAAGAGAAAAAAATTTTTAAAAAGAAATACAAGCCGGGCAGTGGTGGCGCACGCCTTTAATCCAGCACTTGGGAGGCAGAAGCAGGTGAATTTCTGAGTTTGAGGCCAGCCTGGTTTACAGAGTGAGTTCTAGGACAGCCAGGGCTACACAGAGAAACCCTGTCTCGAACACCCCCCCCAAAAAAAAAGAGAAAAGAAATACAGTCAGAAATGTAACCCAAAATAATCCAGCTCTCAGAAGGTAAGGCATAGAAACTCCAAAACCAAGAGTTTGGCCTGTAACGTATTTTTTTGTTTGTCTGCTTGTTTCAAGTTTTTTCTCAGGTATGTTAACAGCAGTAGGAAGCTAATATATGTGAGAACATACAATATAAACACTTAGTTTCTGCCCTTGGCTTGTCACTTTATTTTTAATCTATCATCCTCTGATTTATGAAAAGGGTCATTTTGGACTGTAGCCAAAAATATATCATTTAGAACCAATCATGGCAGAATATGTCTTTAAGACCAGTAATGAGAAGACAAAGGCAAGAAGATCTCTGTACTTTTGAGCTCAAGCTGGTCTACATCGTGAGTTCCATTTTACCTAGGTCTGCATAATGAGATCCGACTCAACTAAAACCACCAGTATATGTATGTATGTATGTATGTACGTATGTGATGTATGTATGTATGTTTGAGTAACACACATTAAGCTAACTAGAAGTGGTTTAGCATTGTTTTATTTTAGCTTTCAGTTTTAACCTTCAATATGGCTAAGTATTAGTAGACATAACCCACCTAAACAAAAACTGAGATTCCTCAGTAAATTTTAAGTTATAAAGTTTACTGATATAAAAGCTTGATAATCATTGCTTACCAATAACTCTTATGTTAAAATAATCTGTCAGATTTAAAAACTTTAATGAGTTAGTTTTAGTTATTACTATCCGTGCTTCCCCAGTACATTTTAAGCTCCTGAAGGCAAGCAATCCATGGTTCTGTGAGTGGAATCCCAGGTCTGATACTCCACATGAACATTCCTTGTTACTGTTCCTCTAATCCACTCTATTCTATTTCTCAGTGCAGTTTACTTAATATTTAGATTAGATTACTGAGTATTGTTTAACTTATTAGTTCCTTTTGTTGAATGCTGATGTATCCTCTCTGTCTTCTGCAGTATTGTAATTTTGTATCTTCAGGACATCCTTTATAGGTGGATCGCATTGCCCAATGATCTTTATATGTCTGAGAAGAACATACACCAGCTTGCCAGCTATATGTGACATGTCATTGTTACTTGATCCTCCTAAATTTAGGTAATCCTGTTTATGTACGTCTAGAGAAAATGGAATTTTTGTGTTGGTGAAATCAATTTGTGTCTTTCATTAATGATCTTCAGTTTGATGTAACTTTTTGGCATCTTTCCTTCTCCTAGGGGAAAAGAAATAAACTAATTATTATATGTTCTTTCATGAAAACAAATTTTCTAAATTAATGATAAAAATTTTTCAATTACAAGTTTCAAAAGAGGGCCAAGGGGCATGGTTTAGTGGGTAAGAATATTTTGTTGTCAAGCCTGCAAACCTGAGGTCTATTCCCAGGACCCACGTGGTAAAGAAGAGAATTGATTCCTACAAGTTGTTCTCTGACCACACAAACAGTAACAGTACCCACCCTATACTCAACATAACTAAAAAATGTAATGGAATTAAAATATGCAAACATATATAAAGCTGAGTCATAATAAAACATTAAAGTTTTGAATATACAGAACCATAACTGAGCAGCCTGTCTTGGGAGAAGGTTTTCTAGGATAGGGAAGGCTGCAGGCATCCTGTATGCTAAGCACACGCTCTGCTACATCACTAGTTGACAATGCTTAACATACTTCCAAACTATTTTAATCTCTGCATCTTGGTTTTTTTCACTGAAGACACTTCAGAAATGGCTGTCTGAAAACTTTGCCTTTGTAAAAGAACAAGGCAAAACTGCAGTAGTGAAAGTTTTAGTGTAAGAGGAAAAAATACTCAGGGCAGAGAGTATAAACACATGTGTGGTAGTGATTATGCACTATGTAAATGTGTGCAAACATGTGTGATGGTGATTGTGCACTATGTAAATGTGTGCAAACATGTGTGATGGTGATTGTGCACTATGTAAATGTGTGCAAACATGTGTGATGGTGATTGTGCACTATGTAAATGTGTGCAAACATGTGTGATGGTGATTGTGCATATGTAAATGTGGTACTAAACATGATGAAGTGTTGGATGATTGTGCACTATGTAAATGTGTACAAACATTAGTGTGATGGGATTTAATTCACTATGTTAAATTGTGTACAAACATGTGTGATGGTGATTGTGCACTAATGTAAATGTGTACAAACATTTGTGTGATGGTGATTTTGTTGCACATGTTTAATTGTGAAACATGGTGATGGTGATTGTGCACTATGTAAAGTGTGTCAAACATGTGTGATGGGATTGTTAACTATGTAAAATGTATACAAACGTGTGAGATGGTGATTTTTGACTTAATATCAAATGTGATACTTGTAAGAAGGTGAATGTTTTAGTTCTTAAATTTGATGGCATATACAAATCTTGACTTTTTTCTATTAAAAAATGAATTAATAGTTTAGTATGTTGGCTTTTTTTTATGCTGCATAAACTAGATAAGTTTGGCTTCACAAGAAACATGACAATTTACCTAATAGCTTAAAAAACTTTCAATTTCTTCCTCTAACTCTTGAATATCTGGAATTTCTGGAATCAGTGGAGCTGGAGGAGAAAACCAATCCAGTGACTTTTCCTTAACTGGGAAAGCATATAAAATATAAAATGTGAGTAAAATGTTAATAAGAAGGAGACTAAAAAAACATTGATTTTATTAAACACTACTCAGATACAAACTCGCAGACAAACTTTGTGTCCTGGTTTTGCTTTATCCTGTGTGTCAGTGCTCTCGGTGCCTTTCCATGGTACAAGGACGGATGACATGCTGTTGAAGGAACACTACCTAAAAGACGGCTAGAACTCCTCTTCATCTTCTTTAATCAGCGGTTATCAACAATTAACATATAAATGTCAGTATTACTATGTTCTAGAATATTCCTATAACTATTAAAAATTAATGCTCTAACAGAAATAATAAATTTGGTGGGTCTTCCTAGTCAACTAACCTTATGAAAATCCCTTGAAGGCAGCCTCGAAACCAACCTAAATCTAGACAATTCCTCGTTAAGTTTCCTTTCTCAGGCCATTCAAAACTGTGTCAAGTGGAGAAGACTAATCAGTGTAATGCCCACAGAGGCCGTATGTTAAAGGCTTGGTTTGGTTGGGAGAATATGAAACTTTATAGGTAAGAAGAGTCCATAGGTGTCAGTTAGCTCACTAAAAGGTGTGGTTCTGAAGAAAATACTGAGATGCTGGCCTCTTCCTGTCCCTTTGTATTCCTCCGTCACAAGGTGAAGGTTACTCTATTATATCTCACCCGGGCATACTATCATACAGCCGATAGATCAAGAGACCATAGCTTCCAACTATGGGCCAAATACCTCTTTCAGTTTTACAGATGATACACCTAAGGTGTTTCCCAACAGTAATGAAGGATGACTAACACAACGTAAATGGAGAATACATTCTGCGCCTCTTCTTTCTCTTCAAAGATATTTCCTTTAGTTTGTTGGACCTTTGTCCTGCCTCACTCCCCTATCCACATATGGATGTTCTACTATCATTCATTAATTAATTTGTAATTTTATTGATACCATATACCAGGTGCTGTTTCAGGCAATAGGCTTACAATTCACTTAATACCCAGATCAAATCCTACACTTCCTAAGATATTTTCCCTAGATTCTCAAAGACTGTCTTCTTTCTTTCTTTGTATACACTCCATAATATTTCTCATGGCCCCTTTTGCAATAAGTATACACAGACAGATACCGGTAAAACTAGGAGAGAAATACACAAATAGATAAACCTGATAATCCATCTTGAGTGTAAACACCTACAGGCTTTATTTCTACTTAAATAAGCAAGACTTTGCACAATGCTTTAAATATTTTGTTCAAGAAATGCTCAATAATTCCTTAGTTTTTAAAATATAAACACATCCAAATTTTTTATGCAAATATTTAACATACAAAACAATCTACCCACAATTAACTTTTTCTGATTATGTCTCACTGCTTCTGTTTTATGAATCTAATACTTGAGGAAATCTCTCCTAAAAGTACTGTGAACTGTCCTAGCTCCATCCTTTGTCGATTGCTGTAATATTCTGGAATCAACACGTACTTTCTTACTGCTGAAAGAATAATCGAATCCTTGAAAGCATCCTAAAAACCCTCCCTTAACATGAGAAGCCTAGGTGATCTCCCACGTCTGAGAGTTTTACTGCACAGATATATGCCTGTCATTTCCCTTGAACATGTTTTGACTTTGGAATTAGTCAAATTATTAACTGGTGGCCTTTTCATGCACATGTATTCAATCTCAACTATTACTTAAATAGTTTAAGTACTCAAACAATATTTGATATTTGAATGAGTAAAAAAAAAAATTAATGTTTTTAACAAGACGGAATAATACAAAAGAAAAAACACACAAAATTTAGAAGAGAGTAATCCGCAGTGAGAAACATCTGACTGACTGTGCACTCCCCGCTGCTGTGGCCTCTGGTGTGACTCTTCACTCCCCACTCTGCTTCCTGCCTGCACTGAGCGCATCACACCTGGCCTCCAGCACTGGCCCACTGGGTCTCCCTTCTCAGACTGAGCTATTCAATCATTACTTCTAATATTTATCTTGGCCCTAATCTGACAAATCAGATATGGAAGCCAATAAAACAAAATCTATTTTCAAACTATAATATTTTAAATAATAAATTTTAAGTTATTCCATTATGTCTGAATTCTATGTTTTAGAAAACATAGAATTCAGTTTTATAACTGAAATATCAAATCTGCTCACTTTTTATTATTTTAAGTTATCAGAGGGAAAAATTAAAAGTCCTTAAAATTATAAAACTGAAAATGATACATTAGATAAAATTTAAGGCACACTTACCTTTCAGTTTCATCTGGGCTACTGAAAAACAAATTATCCATGGAAAAAAAAAGCAATCGTTTGACTTCGGCATTGTTGAAAAACAGATTTTATCTGAAATCTGTAGGACACAAACAAGTGGTTTATTTTTCATTTACAGGAATCTAAAATATAATTTCTAGACAAGTACATCAAAATCATTAATTTCCCTGGGTTTCTTCTTAAATATAATCACAGACATTCTTTGAACTCTGTCTTCTGTAAACTACTAAATGTCCTTAACAATGGAGCACCCCTATTCTCTGTTCATTCATGTGTTTCCCCCTGTGTCCTTCTCTTAAAATTGTACCAAAGTTTAGGACTGTAAATTCCCTTCCTCACCTAGCAAAAGTATTGCATCCCTCAGTGTGGGCGCCACCATGGTTAAAAGCATACCTTGCTCCTTTTTCATTTCAATTATCCAGCCTCACTGCACAGCAAACTATATCTTATCTTTCTAAACTCTGAAGGATAATGAATGTCCTATAGGTTGAAGATGAAATAAGATGAACAAATCATACAACAAAAAGTACATTTCCATTTTTATATAAAAACAAAACACTGCAAACTTGTCCTCAAGGGAGAAATAAAATTTAAAATTAAAAAGAGAAACCCCTATGGCAAAAGCCTTTACAGTTAAAATTCACCG